>CM038717.1:17607572-17832572 GCA_021613375.1 Megaleporinus macrocephalus | reverse complement strand
ATACAATACAGCGCAAAAGTCCTAAGACAAATTATACTTAACAACCTAATTACATAGACTACAATCCATGAGAAACACTAATATTAGAATAGATGCAAACAGCATTAACCTCTTCCCGACTGAGCCCAGTATAGCTGTAGTTGTAATTCAGGACAGACAAATTGAAATCTATGGTCACACCATGTAAATCTACAGCTTCACCACTAAAACACAAGGCGAGACACAAATTCACCTTCTGCCAGAGAGACTCCCGCGAGGCCAGACTGGAGCATGCTGCCACAAACCAGCAGTTTCCCAGCTGCCCTTGGTGCAAGTCATGGGCGCTGATCCCATCCACAAACAAGTGAGGGTCATCGCACAGCTCCTAAAAAAGAGATACAGAAACAAACAGGAGGGACCAATTACGACTCACTAGGATTGAAGAATAAACTCCTATGGATACACAGGGGACCAGGCAAAGACCAGGATTCCCATAGATTTCGATAAAAGGACAATAAAAGGAAGGAAAGAAGGATAAAATGAACATCTGAGATGGAGACCATAAAACTCTTCTCACGTAAAGGAGGGAGGGATAAGAATGAAAAATAGATGTTGGATTGAGGATGGAGTCCACACCCAAGCTCAGTAGACATTTAGAGGATACAGCTCAGCTGGAACTGTACATCACAAATCTTATGAGACTTCTTCTTCTTCTTCTTGTGAGAATCTGGTGAGAATCTTCAGACGCAAACAGATCTAAATATTCTGTTTGCATCTGAAGGAGGGCCTTAACAATATCTCTACTACAATACCACTGTCTACCTGCTGATGCACTGTCTACCTGCTATAATGCTATAATATGACTTCAAATAACAAGAATTATGAGATTTCAATTAACGTGAATTGTGGTGGGTAATTTTCCAACCAGCAAACATGTGGAAACATATAATCATGGTAGACAAAACATGTCTAACAGTCTAACAGAGTAAAATAACTTTTGTTTACTGCTGTAAAATACAGAGTAAACACAAAGACTGCAATGCAAACTTATTCTGCTGAGTTATTCTTAAGTTATAGAAGTAAAATAAAATGGTGGTCTTGGACATTCATTGGGTCATTAAGCCCATGCCTAAATCCACTATTAAATATGTTGGGAGGCACATTAAATCCTGAAGTGTATTTAAGAACTATAAGATTTTTTTCATTAAGTATGACAAACATACCTTTTTACACTGTTCTGTTAATATGAGCCTGAAAGGGACGCAGATGCAAATGCAAGTGCTTTTAGTCTTCACAGCGTCAGCAAACTTTAAAGGGGACGGTCTTTTGGTTTGTTTAAACATGGCTACATTCTATGTTTTAGCACAATATTGGCTCGAATTATTATCAGTGCCAATACTGACATTGCTGAAGGCTGTAATGCGCAACTGAATCCTTAAACCAAGGAGTTTTGTCACACAGTAAGCATTGGGACCAATCACTGATCTATGTTTTGGTGGCGGTTTGATTATTCAGTATATTCATGTCATGTCATGCTTTCGGGTTCTCCTCCTATCTCCATCCCAGCCACAAACTGCAATCCCCATAATGTACCTTCCAACCCCTCAATAACAAACCACCTTCCTGTTCATCATCTCTGGAACACTAATCATCATCACCTGTTTCTCAACAAGTTACCTGTATATCATCACAGTCAAATGAAAAACTAGTATCTCTAAAATGACTGCTTTACAGTAGAGGCCAAGAACGTTCTTTACTTATAAGTCAATGGAAGAAGAATTACCAGAAATTATTATGGAGAATTTCTATTGGTCCATTCATCATAAAATGTTACACAACAGTGGATGTAGTGTTCAAATGATGCAGCAAAATAACAATTGACAAAAATGATTTTAATGTTTTTCTTTGGACAGTGACGATATCTATACTTTGTTTCAGTCCTTTGAGAAGTATTGACAACCTTTCATGATGCATACTGAGCGTCTCTTTGTATCTGTATCTGTCTATGGTGTAGGACTTTGCTTAGTTTCCTGGTTATTGTCTTTTGGTTCACACTTTTGGTCACTGATTGGTTTGTTATACTGGTTTTTACTATACTGGTTGTTCCTCTCTGGTTCTGGCTTTGTCTCTCCCTCTCTGCCTGTCAGAAATTGTTTATTATAAATTGTGTATTATAGCATTAGCATTTTAGTAATAGTAGTAAATCACTGTAGTATATAGTGTACATAGTATATATTATATACTAAAAATAGTATAATGTCTGTACTGCTATACAGTCATACTAAACCAGGCAGTGGACTGAGACAGAAAAAGTATTTGCTAAGACTGGTTGAGGCTGAGACACAGCCCAGGCCGCTTTATTAATTTCATAAGCGTTATGAATTCGGACAAGGCAGCATGACCCTCTCAGCTTCAATATGTCAGTGGACTCTCATCACCTCAGACAGAGCCCAGCATACCTCCGCGCTGACCACACAAACTATCTCAGGCCAGGACAGAAGAACAGAGATGTTAGAGGAGCCGGGAGCACAGCCGGCAAGAGCCAAGCACAGTCAGAGTGCTACAGAGAGGGAAGCAGAGAGACGCTGCGTGTGCACGTTTGTGTGGGTGAGTGTGTGGACTCACAGGCTACAGCTCATTTACTCTCACCACTCACCCCCAGGAGACTCAACAAACGAGTGCAGGAAAAAGATTAAGCATTTACAGTGGAGTCTGAACCACTGCCTTATGGGCCTCTTTTCACAGGGCGAGTTTCACTGTGTTTAAATATGTAGAGCACAGCAGTGAAGCTCATGCTTGATTTAAAGTTGTCCATATCACATAAACCCAAATTTCACCCAATATTATAATACTTATGACTTTGATGTACTCTGCTAACAAACACTGTTCAACTTTTCTAAATGTTCTGTTCCATAAACTACAGAGCAAAAATGGAAGGCTTTAAAAAAGAGAGATTCATGATTGCAATGGTGATGATTGTGATGCTGCAACCATAATGATCACATTTATATATGACCCACCAGTGATGTTCCTGCAGAAAGTCTGTAGTAGAATAAATGGAGTAAAATATATTTGCTGGCTTTTGGAAACAGATATATCATCAGACATCTGAAAGAAGTGCCTAAAGTTTACTCGTACTTATAAAGGGAATGCCAGATAGATCAAAGATTATTTACACATTTCAGTCTTGGAACTGTGTCCTCTTCAAGATTAGAGGGAAAATGTAGATTATAGAGCAATTACATCACCTCTGTTTTGCATGTTTCAGTGTTTCCAACTAACAACCATATTTAAAAACGAAATCTGTGACACAGAGCAAAATGAAAATAAAAGCAGAATGCAATGATATGCAAATCATTCAACCCCTACACTAAACTGATAATAGTACAAAGACAACATATTAAATGTTAAAACAGAGAATTATTTTCTATTGTTTTGAAAAATGTGTACCCTTTCTGAATCTGATGCCAGTTGAGAGGTTGATGTACACCACTGTGTTCATCACCTCTTTTTAACAGAACTCTGTAAGCTTGAAAAGATGACTGCTATAGTACTGAAAGTCAGATGTTTTCCATTCTTTCTTAATATCAGATTTTAGCTGCTTAACAGTTCAGTGTCATATTCATATATTCATATTCATTGTTTGTTTTATAGCGCTCTGGATGGTTTCAGGGGGTTGGCTGGTCTGGACTGCAGAGAAGCCAGTTTGGCACACAGACTCTTGTCTTTGCTCCCAAACCTCTATATATTGTTCAACATTAGTGGTGCCTTCACAGCTGTGCAACCCACCCATAGTATGCACTACTGTGTTCCCATCATCACAGATGCTGACTTGTAATCTGTGCATTGATAACAAGCTGGACGGTTCCTCTGATCTACGAATATTAATTTTTGATTTGTTGGAACACAGGACACTTTTCCACTTCATCTCAGTCTGTCTTAAATTGGCTGAAGGAGGCAGCGATTTTGCTTATATGTGTTTTTTTTCTTTGCAGCCTGAGTATTAAGTTGCATTTGTGAATCAGCACATGCAGTGATTTACAAAAGAGAAGCAGTGCCGTCTGAGGATCTGGAGATGATGGCCACCTAATATTAGTTTTCAGCCTTGTACCATGATGGAAACCCTGAGTTGTTGGCTATTTTATATGGAAAATCATTCTTCTTTAATTGTGCCTATGCAGTCTTTAAACCCCTCCCCATCTTTACAGCTGAAAGACTCCCGTTACCAACTAGCCTAATTAGCTGTGAGATTTTTCACCAGATCCTTTGTTAGCATTACACCACCAGACTTAGACCTGTTAGACCTGTTCCAATGTTTTTTAAATATGTTGTTGGCATATCTGTCAAAATGGGCATATGTACATATATATTTTATATATATATAAAATTTTTCCACATTTTACATTTTATTAACTACTATTATAGGGTTTAAATTATTTGCAAATCTTTGCATTGTATTTACATTTTATACAATGAAATAGGGTTTGGAAATTAGGTTTTTGTTAATTGGCTGTTATAACAGGGAAAACACCACAGTATGAATAGCAGGACCTTTACAAGAGTTAGAGTTAAATAAATTGTTCAGTGGCTTTCATAAAAGCATAATGTATCTGGGTTTTTTCCTGTTTTTTTTTTAAGTATAGGAAAATGAACTGAAAACAGTGTCAGTGTGATCAATTGTCCTCTTGCAAAAGTCCTACCTCCCTCCCACACACTTCCAACTCAAGCTACCTGGTAGCATCCATCACCAAACGCAAAGAAAGTTCACAAAGAAAACTGGAATACACAGATGAGTACATTTGAAGAATTTTATTATCCAAAAATAAATTTTATGAGCTGTTTAGTGCAGACATGCACGTTCAGTGCACATCCATCCATCATCTGCCGCTTAATCCTGCTAGTCAGGGTCATGGGGGGGCTGAAGCCAATCCCAGCATCATCAGGCGAAGGGAGGGGAACACCATGGACAGTTCGCCAGTCCATCGCATCACTCACGCACTTACACCTCTGGGCAATTTAGAGTGACCAATCAACCTATCATTCATGTCGTTGGACTACCTGGAGGAAACCTATCCAAGCACGGGGAGAACATGCAAACTCCACACAGAACAGCCGGGACCGGGAATCAAACCCAGATCGTCTTGCTGTGAGGCGACAGTGCTAACCACCGTTCAGTGCACATATAGGTATCCAATAATGATTTGATTACACTAGAGTTAAGAAAACTCAACATTGCTCTGTAAAGACATTTCCATTAGCCATGATATTAAAATGTGTGTTAACAAATCTGACCCTACAGACTGTTAAAAGTTTATACACTGGTCTTTCACACAGTTCAATGCAAAACCTTAATCTGTCTTGGTCAGAATGACACATTTCCATGTCTTTTAGCCTAATGACTCCCATTTACTGCCACAACTATTCTAGCAAGTAAGTAAGCAAGAAATAATGTATTTATAGAGCACCCTAAAAACAAACTGAGTTGACCAAAGTGCTGTACATGATATCAATTATTGTTCTAACCCTGGATTAGAACAATAAAACAAATAATGAAAGAAATAAGTAAAAGAGGTTTAAAAACACAAATAAAGTTTAAAAATAAAGTTAAAAATCACTGCAGGTTTGTTCTGATGAGTTTTGTCTTTATTCAGTACTGGACAGAGGCAGTAGTGCTTCTGATTGTCAATCATTATTCTGCAAATGGTAAATGGTATGGTACCATAGTGGCAAATTAGGTTTAAAAGCAGTGGAGTTGATATTAACCACTCACGCTTAAACAAAACACACACACGCTTAAATCTCCCACACCTTCCCATTCGCTTTGCTGCATGAACGACTTACCAGACCTCAGCAGGAGGTTTCATTTCAGTCTTTCACTGCAGATCTCAACCTGCTCTGAACAGCTCATAGCGCGGACAGGATATATTTTATCACACTCCTGCCGAGTGTCTCAAATGCATGAACGTACGCACTCGCAATAAAAACATACACACCTTTATTTTCTGCCACTCACAAACCCAACAAAGCACGAGACCGAAGCCTTTCGAATGCTGCCTTTCTATTTTGTCCACTCACACACATTCATTCAGCTGTCTGTTCGCACTCCAGGAGTGATTTTCTATATAGCTGTCCCTTGTCCAGACATGATAGCACCACTCTCTTGTTTGTGTGTGTGTGCAGAGATGTTGAGTCAACGTTCACGAGGGACAAGAATATAAATAAAATCTTTAACGCAGTGATTCAGTACTGGCTGCAAGCAACGGACGACAAAACGTCAAATGCTTCAGAAACACCTGTCCACTTCATCCGCTGGCCAGATGTCAGAAAGATTTTAGTCTTATTGACTAAAAATTTTAATATATGATGAACATTAAGCATGTTATGATTTCAGTATAGCGTCAAACATCTGAAAATGAACATTTCAAACTGCCAGTACATACAGATGACTTTAGATATTGGTTAGATAGTGAGTTGAGTTTTTTGAGGCTTGTTTTAATAGAGAAGTGTAAATCTCTACCTATTTAAGCCAAAGTGGCCAGTGTAGTGTATACATTTCTATGCAGTCCAGACATTTATTGTATTTTTATATATATATATATATATATATATATATATATATATATATATATATATATATATATATATATATATATATATACTCTAGTAAGTAAGTAAGTAAATAAGTAAGTAAGAATCTATTTATAAAGCACTCTAAAACAAACTGAGTTGGTCAAAGTGCTGTACATTTTAAAAGAGGTTTAAAAACACAAATAATCTGTTTTTAAAAAAACACAAATAAAGGTTTGTTCTGATGAGTTTTATATATATATTATACGTATATATATACGTATGTGTGTGTGTGTCTGGGATTCGTATTATTATATAGCATTTATAGCATTATATCATATAATATATATGATTATATAGATTGTGTGTATTTGTGTATTTTCCCACTGAAAGCAGGACTTTTGTAAGAAATTTCAAGTCTGGTGGCCAAAATATATCCTATGTTTTTTAATATAAAAAATCAAGAGCATTTACAGTTTAATGTATTTTGTCCATGTCAACAGTTTTACTGTACTAAACTTCGGAGAAGGCCAACTGATAAAACTGGGTCTTAACTAAGTAACTTTGTGAAGTGTCATATAATCATACAGAAGCCAACCAGGGTGAGTGATGCTATGGCAAACTGACCACTCAATAAAGACAATTTACATTCATAGGATTTATATTTTATGCCTTTCCCCCTTTTTTTCGCTTGTCACACTGAAAAAGTACTGGCTTAGGCAGTCATGAGGCAGAGATTTATATTTACCACACAAGATTCAGTGGTTATTTGAGCCCATAATTCACTTTCATATGTTTTTGTCAGTAAAAAGAGACCCATGAATACAGAAAATGGACTCGCAGCTATACCCTAAACACACCCCTGGGCTAGCTCCAGTCCCGTAACACCACCCCTGCTATTAATCATGTGTCTTAAAAAGATTTTATGGTGATGTGGACTCACTTGACACCAGCTAGCTTGTGATGAAGTTTTACAAGACAAGTGTTTGAAGTGGTTAGTAGGTAGCAGCAGGCCCTCTTTGGCCAAACCAAGCACAACGTGAGACGACTGCCCATCTGCTCCGCTGCCAGGTTTTTTTAATAGACTCTCCAGTGTGTTTTCAATTTACAGTTTGGGACATCTGGTCACCCTTATGTTCAGTTTACTAAATTGATTAACGAATTTACTAAAACACGCTAATAATGTGGTGCCTGAGCTATAACGAGCTGTCAGTAGTATCTGTGCATTTAGCAGCTGTTTACATAGATAGGCTGGTGACATTTAGAATTTGTAGCACTGTCAAATTTATATTCCACATTTTTATTATTCTGGCTAGATGTATTGTCCAAGAAGCAGGTGGTGGCAGCACATTGACTTCAATGGACAAAGACTCAGATCTCAGGGTATTTATTAAGCCTGTATATTAAGCTAAGCTACTCCTTCTGTATTAAACTAGGACTCATGGCTAGCATTAGTTTAGAAAGCAAGCTAGAACAGCTTCATACACCATACCGCAGCTCATCCGCTCAGTCTGTTAGGGGCCTGTATTCTCTATTTGTCACCGTGAGCCTAGTGATGAAGGGACTGGGTGGGACTTGGAAAGCATGAGGGCATTTACAATTTGCATACTTCTCTACATTCATGAATCTTTACATGAGTGTAAATATTTAAAGATGATTCTATGACATTTTAAGTAATTTACTGGCCATAAAAATTAATAATAATAATAATAATAATAATAAAATCCAAACTCTTATCAAACACAAAAATATGTGTAGCACACAACTTGCAGAGATGAGCTTGAGGATCTTTTAAGCTCTGTCAATTATCTCGACTTTCTCATATCTGATCGGCAAGTCAGCCGCAATGTAATAAAAACAAATCAGAGCACTTCGAGTGCTTTCACACTGAATTAGCGATCAATAGTGCACTTGTATTTCAGATATTGTATGAACAGAGAATAAGAATGAATAACAGAAAGCCAGAGAGAGATTGAGAGAAAGAGAAAAAAAGAGAAATGCAATAATTGCTTCATAGCCACATCATTAAATGCAGCCCACCACTCCTAGTATGACGACACACCCTGTAAGATGACACAAACACTCCAAGTATCATTCTCAGTCGGTTCTCTGCTACTCTAAATGAACTAAACACAGGAAGTTCGTACTTTTGCACTCACTGTGTACTGGAACTGAGGCTTTAGATTTGCATTTGTAGGGGGTTGGCAGTCAGTGTATGTACAGAAATATAAAGCAGGCAGAGGATGACTGTGTGTGTGTGTGAAAGTGGATAAGGATGCATGTGAGTTAAGTAGGGGGGTGTTGAGCTGACTCAAGGTCAGTTCCGTACTAGCTCAGCGGAACAGCCACCTCTGTGAACACACATTTTTAATCACAGCCTAAAATGGCTTTCAAGGGACAACCTTCCCCTGGGGCTAGACAGTTTCAAAGGCTCATATGTGTGTGCATGTGTGTGTGTGTGCGAATGCGTGTGCATGTGAGTGGGTGAGTTCGGTTGTGGGTGTTCTGCTTTAGCTGAAAGCGAGAGAGCCAGGTAGTAAAAACTCAGTACACTGAAAACCTATCAATACAACAATGTCAGGATGAAGACTCATAAATAAATCCTATAAGCATGGATACTGACAGGGGTTCAATTATTGTTGTACACTTTTCTATTGAATAATTCTATTGAAAATATTAAAAGTTATATCATTATATAGTATAAAGTCTTTGGACACTTTTACTGTTATAAACAATGATTTCAGTTCAGCTGCAGACACAATGGGGACACACAGTGACCAGAAAAAAAACAACTAAATATCGCCATAGCAGAAGAAAGTGATTCAAAGTAAATTTCAGTCACCTTTGATTGGTTTAACTACCCCACCAAAGAAAAGAGTAGACAATGATTGCTTTCCATTAACATCAACTGTTTTAATATCACATAGCAGAAATTGAAAATTTGATTAAATAATAAATCTCTAATGAGTCTGGAGCTGGGAGGCAGGAGGAGCTCTAGAGTGAGGAGTGCCGATTGTTTTCAAATGTTGGGGTTTGACCAGAACAATGGCATAAGACAGCATAAATAATATAATATCTATTCTCTGTCACAGTTTGGCATTGGCATTTTACAATATCACAGTACAGAGTAGCTATACAGAACACTTCTGATCAAATTACATGTTTTATTGATTTTCTATGTGAAAGTTTTGCAGCACAGTTTCTATTTATTTGCTAATTTTATCCTAATATGCCATAACCTGTCATTTGACCAGCATTGCCCAAACATTTTGCGTATAACAGTATATGTGCAATTACCAGTTAGTAATAAGAAGCCACATCCTATATGTACGGGCAGTTGAACAAAAAGAAAAAATAACATATGGTTTCTTAGTAAAGCCAGGAAAACAAAACTTGTAAAATCAAAACAAATAATGAAACCGTAGTGCATCACACAAAAAAAAACATGTGAGCCTTTAACACATTTAAAAGACATGCATACTAGAAAATACTGCACAAAGAGTAATAATATTTCTAGTACAGCACACAGTTATGACTACACTTTGTTTTACAATAAAAAAGCTGTCCTAATATTTTTTACTTAAAATAATAAATAATATAAAAGTTTCTGGGTATAAATGTCACGAGTGGCGAGCAGACAGGAGAGGCGGATATAAACACAGGTATTTTCATTCAACTTTTCATTCAACTTAACTTTGACACAGGAATACGACACCACACTTGGATTGCCACACGGAGACACGCACATAGACAAACAATAACGGACCATGACCAGGGCAAAACAAAGGGTTTAAATGAAGACATTAAACAAGAGACACCTGGCAACTGGGAGGGGGCAGAAACACAGAACCGGTGGAGGGCAGAGACAAGAGGACACATGGCAAACATAAATAGATACACGTGGACAGACGCACATGGCAAAGACAGGACAAGGTAAACAAGAACACAGACAGAATCTGACAATAAAACACAAATCCTGTTAACCAACTATTGGAAATTCCACAAACTAAACATATTAAGGCAGCATAGACATAAAACAACTTTATAACAGTGTTGATGTAATCAACATCCTAGATCTCCCATCATGTGTTACAGGCAATGCTAAACCAGACCAGACTAAAGAACACAGCCAAACCGCAAGTTAGGGATGAATGAGAGATGATGAGAATTGAAAATCCTTTCTGACAAACTTGCTGTTGACTTGAAATGATAAAAAGATTGAACTCAACAATCTGCTGCTCTGCTGACAACCTCACACAACAGATCTTTAGCCTGGCAAACACAGCAAACTGACACATAGCATAAACAGAAACGGCGGTCATATTACAAAAGCACTGCAACTATGCAACTACATTGCTGCTCATTGGTTAACAACTCTGACACACCCATCAAACTAGAGAAAGCATCTTAAAGCCTGTAGCACGCTGTTTGACAACCTTGTCAATAGAACATGTGAAAGCATAGTAAAGCAGTGTACAGCAGTGTACAACATCTGAAGCTGGAAAATAGCTTTAAATCGTGAAGTTTAGCTTTAAAGGGAAAATCAGGGTTCAAACCAGGTAAGACAGTGTGTAGCGTAAGCCCAGCTTAAGCACCCTTGAGCTGCCAGAACAGTTTAAAGATCAGAATAAGTCTTAGTATAGATTGGCAATCAGCTTGTCCTCTAACAAAATTCTGTCTCAAATATTTCCCGCCTGTATCTTTCTGTTGCTGTGTGCATCGTCACACTTTGCACAGCCTCAACTCTGAACCCTCGACTGTGCATTCATCTTTGTCGTGAGGGATTTGTGTGAGCAGGAACAGTTGTGGATGGATTGCTCTTGCTCACACAGGCTGATCTCATCCTGTACTGACATTCTTAATCACCTGAGAAACAGCTGCTCTGATTTTTCCCACATACTGTGCGAATGTGTGAGCATCACAGTCTCTGAATGTGCAGTTTCTATCACAAGCTCCACATTCACTGATGTCTTACTGAGCCAGAGCTATTTGGTTTGTTAAAAGAAAAAAAAATCCACTTTTTCTGATTTTCTGCACCAAATATATGCAAAAACCAATTATTTCACCAACCCACACACACACACAAACAAACACAGACACATATATACACTCAAGCAAAATCTTCACTTCAGAGACTTTGCTGATTTCTATAAACAGATGAACTAATGGATATCTGGGGTTGTTGCTAGGCCATCTCTGAGAATCAAACCAGACTGCCAGGCCAATCAAACAGCCATTTAGGTCTGACTTCAGAGGCCCCAGCCAGCAGCAGGGCCACAGAAGCGCAGGAGAAATGGCCCTCATGTCATACACTTTCAGGCTCTTTCATCTTCTACTCAGATGGAATAGAGGAGGAAGAGCAAAGATGAAGAAGCAGGCAGCAGTTAAGAGCCACAGGAGCCAGACACAGACAGAAAGATGGAGTAGAGGATGACAAGTGAAAGACAAATGACAGTATGGGCGGGGCTAAAAAGAGAGAACGACAGAGACAAATGAGTCGAGGTGAGATGAGTTTGGCGAGGGGTCCTAATAGTGCTAAGCCTGATTTGTGGACACTTTTATGTCCAGTGCTGAACCAGTATGTCTCATTTTAATACCTCAGAGGCAAGAAGCATATCAGAGAGAGAGAGAGTGTAAGAGAGAGAGAGAGAGAGAGAGAGAGAGAGAGAGAGAGAGAGAGAGAGAGAAATGGAGACAGAGAGAGAGAAAGAGGAAACACAAGAGGGGGGCAGAGGGAACAAAAGAAAGCAAGAAAAAGTAAAAACAAAATGGGGAAGGGAGGAGAGAGATAGATGGAGAGAGGGAAAACAAATAGGGAGAGAGAGAAAAGGAGAAAAACCAGGAGGGAGTGAAAGAGATATAAAAGTCAAAGGGGAGAGAGAGAAGACAGAGGGCAGGAGAAAACAGAAAAACAAAGATGGAGAGAGACACAGAGGGAGAGAGGAGGGACAGGTGGTGAAAGATGGAGAATCATAACAACAAAGGGAGAGAGAGAAACAGTGAGTGTGTGAAAAAGAGACAGAACAAGTGAGGGAGAAAGAAAAAAGTGAAGGGTAAAAAAAGAAAAAGAGTAGGCTAGGCAAAGAAAACAAAAAGGAGAGAGAGAAAAAAGATAACAAGAGAAAGGTGGAAAGAGAAAGGAAAAGAAAGAACGAAGAGAGAGCTGGAGAAACAGAAAAACAAAGAAAAAGCCAGAGACAGAGAAAAGGAGGAAGAGTTTAAAAAAGAAAAACAGAGGAGACAGAAGAGAGAGAGAGGTTAAAAGGTAATGAGGAGAGACAGGAGAGAGATTAATAGAGAGGACAGAAATGGACTACACCTGAAAGGGCACGGAAGAATTAACTGCACCAACCTCATCAAACACCAACCTCATTAAACACCAACCTCATCACCCACCAACCTCATCACCCACCAACCTCATCAAACACCAACCTCATCAAACACCAACCTCATTAAACACCAACCTCATTAAACACCAACCTCATCAAACACCAACCTCATCACCCACCAACCTCATCAAACACCAACCTCATTAAACACCAACCTCATCACCCACCAACCTCATCAAACACCAACCTCATTAAACACCAACCTCATTAAACACCAACCTCATTAAACACCAACCTCATCAAACACCAACCTCATTAAACACCAACCTCATCACCCACCAACCTCATCAAACACCAACCTCATCACCCACCAACCTCATCACCCACCAACCTCATCAAACACCAACCTCATCAAACACCTACCTCATCACACACCAACCGCATCAAACATCAACCTCATCAAACACCTACCTCATCACACACCTACCTCATCACACACCAACCGCATCAAACATCAACCTCATCAAACACCAACCTCATCACACACCAACCTCATCACCCACCAACCTCATCACCCACCAACCTCATCAAACACCAACCTCATTAAACACCAACCTCATCAAACACCAACCTCATTAAACACCAACCTCATCACCCACCAACCTCATCACCCACCAACCTCATTAAACACCAACCTCATCACACACCAACCTCATCACACACCAACCTCATCACACACCAACCTCATCACCCACCAACCTCATCACCCACCAACCTCATCACCCACCAACCTCATCACCCACCAACCTCATCACCCACCAACCTCATCAAACACCAACCTCATCAAACACCTACCTCATCAAACACCAACCTCATCACCCACCAACCTCATCAAACACCAACCTCATCACCCACCAACCTCATCACCCACCAACCTCATTAAACACCAACCTCATCAAACACCTACCTCATCACCCACCAACCTCATCAAACACCAACCTCATTAAACACCAACCTCATCAAACACCTACCTCATCACACACCAACCGCATCAAACATCAACCTCATCAAACACCTACCTCATCAAACACCTACCTCATCACACACCAACCTCATCACACACCAACCTCATCACACACCAACCTCATCACCCACCAACCTCATCACACACCAACCTCATCACACACCAACCTCATCACACACCTCAGCTCAGCTCGTCAAAAACCAGCCAGCCATAATAAACACGACTGCTCATTCAGTCCATACAGGCTTTATTCCCACTACCTTATAAACACGGCCCATCCTTCTGCTTCTGCACCCCCACCTTTCACTGAGCCGATTCAGGTTTCTTAAAAAGCAGAGCGCTTGTTTAGAAAACCAGAAGTGGTAGTACAGCGTCACCCAAAAAAACTTTAGCACTATCTTGCAACAGTAGCCATGTTTACACGCAGCCTGACAATAATAATGTACACTATATGTCCAAATGTTTATAGACACCTGCTCATTCAACATTTTTACTAAAATCGAGTGTTAATTAGACTTTACAATTGATGCACTATTAGTAAAGTTTAGATTGTCACTGTTATTACTGCCTGACTGCAATCATTTGTCACAGTTGCTAGCTTTTGAAATCATATTTTTACATGAAATAGTACATGAAATGGAAGCATTTCCATCACTTTATTTCTGAGCTACTAAATATTGACAGCTGGGGGGTAAGATCAGCCTATTTACGTGCTTGGACCTTACTGTAATTGTTGAGTTTATTATTATTATTATTGTTATTATTATTGTTATTATTATTATTGTTATTGTTATTGTTATTATTATTATTATTATTATCCTTTTTCTTGGCTAAAACGCAATGTGGAGCATGGCCCAGTACGGCCCAAAACCACCACATCTTTATCATACTAATTTAAATTCACTCAAAAATTACAGTGAAAAGTTGGAGCTGGACAAGAGTTGAGCCAGTGCTGACCCAGAGGAGGATAGTGTAGGTACTGTTTACAAGTTTCTTCTGGTTTTTTTGAGAAGAATGTTTTCTTGTGAACCTTTTCTTGTTGTTGATGTCGTGAAGGGGCGGGGTTATCACAGGGTCATGGCGGGGCTGCTCGTCTTACGCAGGTCCACCTTATATATGTGAGTTCTGACAGTATTTTTTTTTCTCGCTGTCGATGCTCACGTCAGATTAAGAGGGGAGAAACGCTTGTGCATTGTTAGCTCGGTGTGTATTTCTGAAACCCCAGTGGCTAAGTGGATAAGGTACTGACCTTCTAGGTCAGAGATTGTGGGTTCGAGTCCCGCCTGGAGCTAGCAGAGTAATACAGTGGAAGCATAACATTAAAGTGTTTAATAATGTCAATCAGTGAATAATATAAATATGAAATTTATCATGTGTAAAAATCACTGCTCAACAATAATGGCAAATGAAGGGCATTTTGATCAATTCTGACTTACATTTTTCATACTCTTTTTGTATGTAAGGCCCAAACTGCATCACGCCTTGCTCTGCTAAACTGCCAACTTGATGGTTGGGCTGATTGTGTTCAGACCTGCTCATTGCTACTTGCGGCTATATTTTAGGATTGTTTTTTAAGAGTGCATATAGAGCTGGGCGATATGGGAAAAAATCTTATCACAATAATTTTTTTCATATCAGTCGATATCGATATATATCACGATATAAATCAAATCACTATTGGCCTTTTACTTCAAGTGAGAAATGAAGATATCAAAATTTAAAAATGTAGTTAAATTGTTTATTATCCTCTGATTTATTTTATATCAGAAGATAGACAAATGTACTATAGAACATTACACAACTGTATTTCAAATATATATATATATATATATATATATATATGTGTGTGTGTGTGTGTGTGTGTTTTTTGTGTGTGTGTGTGTATATTTGGGGCAGTATTAGTATGAACAGTTTTCACACAGAGACACTGTGTTAAGCAGGCTGTTGCTGGCCCTTTAAGTTCGGGCTGAGGAAAGGACTCATAGCGGTGAGTTGACTCTCTGATGGCTCTAATGGGGAGTTGGTTTAGCGATTCTGTTTTCGGTAAAAAATAAAGTTTCCCTTCTCGGGATATTTGGTTATAAGGTCAACTTTGCCTCAGCGTTCTCACTCGAACTTCAGAAAATATTCAGAAAAAACTCAAATTTTGTTCAGGGGTGCTCAAACTTGTATGTCATTGTATGTCCAAATGTTTGTAGACGCCTGCTCATCCAAATCGTTTATTTTTTTAAATCAAGTATATCAATCTTGAGTTTGTCCCCTCTTTGCTGCGGTAACAGCCTCTACTAGATGTTTGTTACTTTCAGCCACAAGCACATTAGTAGCAGGCGGGTACTGATGTAGGGTGATTAGTGATCACAAATGCCACTCCAACTCATCCCAAAGGTTTTTACTACTCCAGAGAACACAGTTATACTGCTCCACAGCCCAGTGCCGGGGGGCTTTACACCCTTCCCCGCCGACGCTTGGCATTGTGCATGATGACCAGACGCAGAAATGGCCATGTTGGTTTGTACAATTCAATGTCTGTATCAGTATTTGGTGCTTTTGCACATACCAAATCTTGCCTGTTCTGTTAGCAATCCCTCCTGGTGCTGTGGTCCAGCTGCAGGAGTTGGAGCCGGTGGTTTATCGTACTGCAGAGCAGGCAGATTCAGCCATGCTGTCTGGCTCCATTTTAGAGGTGATAAATAATGATGGGGCTGCAGAAGGAGCAGTTTGGGGGCTCTGGACCAGAACTCTCCGCCGGGCCCCTGCGAGCGAGTGTGCGTGTCTGAGAGAGATTCCGTGGGTGGGCAGTGCTCCAGGATTGAAGTGCTGGAGAGGGAGTGAGAGTGAGGGATGATTGACTCGGACAGGCCTGACACTCAGCCTGCCCCTGGGCATTGTAGGCAGGGGAGAATGTTTTGCATTTAGAGTCTCTCTTTTTTTCTAACTGCAGGGCTATAAATGTCTGTATATATGTTTTCTACTATGCTGCTCTACCCTCATTACACTTGCTGCTATGCCTGCGGCACTTTGTATCTCAAGAGAATCAATGACATAACAGGCCTGTTTAAGAGCATCGCCTGCTTAAAAAGGAAGCAAATAATTCAATTCACTAAAGAAACGACAGCTATGTCATCAACAAACATGCTTATGCAGCAAATGACACACTCCAGCTCATTGAACAGCATGAAGCTTACTGTCTCCATAAGCCATGTTTAACCATAAAACAATAAAACGCTGTGTGTCACACTGATTTATGATTTATGAGTGAGTGCCGTTGGGTATAATGGAAACAAACCAATGATCAATAAATATATTTCTTTAGTATTAATTAGCGTTGAATCATTACCAATATTAAATCAGTTCCTGCTCTGATACTGATACTAGATATTGGTGATGGAGATGTTGATGTTTGATGCACACACGTGCATGTCAGCAGGGTGGGCTGACAAACAGCACAACTAATACTCAAAATATGTAACAGCAGTATTTCCTAGTAAAAACACACTAAAGGGGGCTCCTTACCAGAATGGCCTCTTTCAGTCATCTGCTTCTGTGTAGTCACTTACAGTCTGAGTGAACGTTAGTCCAGGTTGTTATTGAGGGAGCTGATTTTCTATGTAATGATAGTTCAGATTTAATTGTTAGATAACATACCATCCCGCTATTTGGGTTATTGTGTGTACTAGTCCTGTCTGCAGTGTGCCTCTGTTGGTCAGCTGTTTCACTCACTGGGTCCTATGTTGTCCTATGTTTCAACCAAGCCAGAAAAAACACTAAAAGTCACAGCTACTGACAACGTGAATGACGGTGATATTTATTAAACTCTAAGTCTATCACTCAGAGACACGTAAGGCAACACACATATGAGAAAAATGGCTGGAGAAATTCAGATGTGTAGCAGAAATCAGCTCTACACTACAGTACTTTGCACAGTAAAGTTATATTATTATTATTATTATATATTATGTGTGTGTGTGTGTGTGTGTGTGTGTGTGTGTGTGTGTGTGTGTGTGTGTGTGTGTGTGTGTGCATGTGTTTTATATATATATAGTCCTCTGCCTAAATCTCCTGGTACGGCCAATCCAAGTTAAGGATGTTATTGGTCTAATTGGTTGTTAGGACACCCTTGCTCAATTGTGCAATTGTGGTGCAATTGTGATGCACAGCTGAAAAAACATTCTACTAATAAGTGAACATAAAAGGGATCACAATATTCTAGGTTAGTTTAGTTAGTTGGTTAGGTTAGTTGATGGCTTGCTGACAGACTCAAAATGGCCAGAAAGAAACAACTTTCTTTAGAGACCCGTCAGTCCATTGTTGTGTTAAGGAAGAAAGATACTCCATTGAAAACAAGAAAATGTGATCCCAAACTTTTGAGTGGTAGTGTATATATATATAAAACTGAGCTGATTGCTGATATAAGTGGTATTGGTGCATCTTAAGTATTAATAATACGGAATTGGTAGGCCAGAACTGTCAAGTCTGAAGGTTCAGACCCTTTTTTACCTTTTTTAAGGGTCCCAGTAGAAGTTTGTTTCTTGAAATTGTAGCAACATTGGAGTAATACCCCCAAGAGGACCCATCTAAACATTTGGATTATATCACAGATCGAGCAATACAGCCAACTCCAAACACCACAGTACTGAGTAACTAGACTTATTAAGTTGAAATCCAAAATCCAAATCCAAAGCTAAGCAAAATCAGCCAGTACTTTAAACGGATGCCAATATGCAATAAAAATAAATGTATTTAATTTCATTTTATTGAGAAATAAATGTTTTTCATTTTTCAGTTTCGTTTATTTACAATATTCAACAGAAACCTTCAACAGCCTTCTGTCCTTGCACATCTTGCTGAATTACAGGATGCCATGAGAGAAGAATAAATTGCTCCTGGCCCACCTACTGTGCATGCGACAAGAGATGATTTAACCTACACAGCAGGCTCTGAAGTCGAGGAGACAAGTGGTCAGGGAATAGAAGACATTTAGCAAGCACTGGCTTCAAAAAACCTGTTTAATCATCGTACACCACCACAACATTTTTAAAAGCATCCTTTTCAACCAAAACACCAATTTGATTAAATAGTTCCAGTTTCCCAGCATCCAGATCATTTGTAGCAGTCCAATTTTAGATGTGTCCGGAAGATGATGAACAGAGCTGTAGAGGGTTCATGTCATTGTTTTGTAATTTTATTCTAGTTATGTAATTTTTTCATGTAAATAAACAAAAATCGTTACTGTGACAGGTAATTACAGGCTGTTGAGCAGCGGTGTCTATGGGTGATGGAGGCTGGTGGGAGTGACTCACTCTGGGTCTTTTCCAGTGCACGCGCCCGATGCGGTTGCCTTGGTAGAAGAGCGAGTCGTCCACGGCAGGAAACAGAGGGTCTTCGAACAGGGTCCCACTCTGCAAACACTGCTTCTTCAGGGTGGAGTACTGCTGCCCCTCAAAGGCCTTCACTGAGGAGAACATCCTTCAAGCTGCAGCTGCAAAAGAGAAAACAACAACTGTGAAAAACTGGATTTTAGAACAATACTGGAACTGAACATCAAACCATCATACAACATTGGCTACTGCTAACGTGTCAAACATACTTTATGCTGAAAGGCTGACATATCAAAACCTCTATTTCTGCTTTCTAACAGCATCTGAAAACAGCAGCTGCCACAATACTTGTGTAAACATTTAATGGTAAACAGACACAAGCAATGCTCCAAGAAATACAAGGTTGGAATAAAATGTAATTATATCATTGCTATCGTTTTTCTATATCATTTGAACACCACAGCTGTTCTTTATATCCTGTGAAATGAATGGTCCAGTAGAAATGCTCCAGAATAGCTCTGAAAAAATTCTGGTTCCATTGACTTACATTAAAAGTAAAGCCTGTTTTTGGCCCCTTTTGTAAAGTTGCCATTTTGGATATGCTTGGTTTTCTTTGGACAGTAACGATATATACTTATATTGAAATTCTTCTAAAAGTTACTATTACTAAAATATGTCAACAGCTATAATATATCACGCATTTTCACTGATAGACTTTTGTACAATGTAGTCAAAGTACATCCTCTCTACTGAATTCCATGGCCTTCTCATTTGGAAGCAGTGTTATGTTTGTAAATAGGCAATGCATATATTCATGCTTATGGAGATTAAAACTGACCATGATGGATTCTGTGTCTACTTTGGCATTTAACTGACCTGCGGGTGAGTTATCACCTCTTCATAGTCTATCCCCGCCAGAGACAAATTGCTCATGTTCGATTTCAATCACAGCCCTATTACACTCATCCTCCTTACTCACACACCTGCCATCATTATGGACAGGATACCAAACATGCCTGAGCCCATTTCCTCTGACTGAAAACCCACTCGCAAACAGTCTAAAATATTTGGAATGCACAAACACACACACAGACCACTGGCAAACCCGCTCCAACACAAAATACAGTTATAAATACTTTATCTGCTGTATCTCTGGATTATGGATTAAAAAAATAAAAACTTACCAGAAAAGTAGCTGACTCAAAACAGTTGAAACAGGAGTTACCAGGCAGAACCATTTGAAACTGCACTCAAAAACTTAAAATCTTGGTATACTGGCTTCGTTTATTGTAAATAATCCTACATAGATTCCTAGATAACACGCATATATCAGTCCACTAGCTTGATCAGATCGGCACTTCACTGACTATATGCCACTGCTGGTTCTGCATACTGGGTCTAGCAAGTTTTATATCACCTCAAACAGATGTGTGCTGTAAAAA
Organism: Megaleporinus macrocephalus; assembly: GCA_021613375.1. Taxonomy (NCBI): domain Eukaryota; kingdom Metazoa; phylum Chordata; class Actinopteri; order Characiformes; family Anostomidae; genus Megaleporinus; species Megaleporinus macrocephalus. Next base: position 17,811,913 of record CM038717.1, on the reverse strand, counting down.
AAAGCAAATATTACAAACAAAGAAAATAAACAATAACTAGTTTTGTTGAAAATGTTGCTGCTGAGCATTTGCTAAATTAAAATTAAACGAAACTAATTTATAAAAGATAACAAACATAAAAGACAAAGTCAATTGGATCGTGAGTGGGAATAAAAGGCTGAGCAAAAAGCCAGTGGGCCGTCAACTTTGCCGTTAATAGGCCAACAGTGGCATTTATGCCAAATGCATTAGCTTCATTTTGCACACTGAGGATAAGCTTGAACCCACAACGGTCTAAAATACACAATAAACCACATGAGAGTGTTCTGACCGCTAGCTAAGTGCTAATCATGTTCCAGTACCTCAGCATTAGCATAGCAGGCAAACTTAAAACAGCTTAACACACCACAACATGAATTAGATATCTGCAAGCTTAGAGGATGAAAACTTAAAACTAAGCGCGTCGACTGACTGCTGAAAAAAATACCAGCACAGACCAGCACACATTCCATGCTGGTTCAAGCTGGTACAGTGCTGGCTTGGTGCTGGTTTAGCTGGTCATCTAGCATCCAACATACAACATCTGCTATTATGGTGGTTTTTCTAGCAGTAAAATATAGAATCTAACCAGTTCTGTGGTGTGTTAAGTTAGCCTAGCACAATCAACTCCACTGTGCTGCACTGTGTGCAACAATGTTCAGTTTTAGCACTGAACATTTATTGGTTGTATGACTTCGAATTGTTAATAAAATAATTGTTAATGTAAACTTTCTTTTTTTATATTTGCCAAATGTAAAAGCACAGCATGCATGCAGAGAAGGACTCTAAGCTTGTTTACAGTTTGTGTTACCAGGTGTTTCGTGTGTGGATTGTATCTGAATAAACTTTGGTCAGAATTTGGTTACACTTTTCACTAAAATGCATCCCCAGTACGACCAGAGGAGATCTATTTGTACTTTTACTGTGTAAAAAGCGTGTCACCACATACATTGTTTCTATTTTCCTTTAGTTTACTCTTTCCTTCTGTTACTATTAGATTGGATACGCTTGTACTTCATTGCTCCCGGTGGTCATGAAGTGCTCTCAGATTGAGGCTAACTTTAGCCTTGCGTATCTTTTGTTTCACTAAAAGCATTTACATGCATTTGGCAGAGTTTGAACATAACCAAATTTCTGCAGTTATCTGAATATTCAAATAGGCATGTAAACACCATACTTCAACTTCTTAGATTGGATTAAGGCCCAGAAATCTGATTATGAAATCCAATAAATGATTTCTCAGTGTTACGGCAGACTTTGATACTGGAAATAGCTACTGGTGTTTAAAACGTAACTACGAGGTGGCAAAAAAACACATTTGTAGTGACACAATTTATATGTTTATATTTTCAGCTGAAGACGTTTTAAAGTATGACATCACGTTCACCTCACACCTTATTCTGTGAGTTTATTGGCAGACTGCAAAGCAGAAATGTTTAATAAGAGATTATTGTCTGGCTCATGAAGAACTGGAGTTTCCCATTATCTAATTACCCAAATGCATATAAACGGATTGATCGGATTACTGACAAAATCAGTGATTGTTCATCCTCTCACCTGCTAGTGAACACTCGGCATTTCCACACAATCCCGTAAACACAGAGTTTAATAAAGGTGGGTAAAATATGTGTATCTACACACCTCAGTCAGAATAGATTAGTCTTATCTGATCTGCAGATGAGACAAAATTTCAAAAGCAGGTATGGAGGCTGTAAAACCTAAAATACGTTTACATTTTAAATTCGGTCAAGATTTGTCTGTGACCACTTCCATATGTGGTCTGACTGTAATCCACTAATAAAGAATTCTGGGGGTGTTTACACTTCTCTTCTTACGGTCAAGTGAATGAGATCTGATCACCGAAAACACATGTCAATGCAATGTGTAAACTGGCCCACTGAAGCAGGGTTTGCAATTTGCATAATCATGCATATTAATTTTTATATTCATTGCAGTAATGAGTAATAATATTAAGCAATGCTTATATGATATGTTTTAACAGTTGCTTGGCCAAAAGATTAATATATCAACATATTTAATGAAGTATTATTAAGCAAATTATTTTTATGGTTTAACTTATGAGCTTGAGTAAGTTTTTTAAGTGAATGTTCTTTTTCTAAGTTCAAGCAAACAGCAAAATAATGTCCCATGGTAATCGACCGCATCCTACAGATGCAGCAGATAGAGTCCTTATTTTAAAAGCATTCACACACGCACATGCAAATGGAGTTCCTCGCACACCCCTGACCCGGTTCCTCCGTGCTCCTCTGTCAGCCTGGCTACACTGGGTTCCTGCAATTCTACAAATTTTTCACTGGGCTGGTTTTCGGTCCCTGCACACATCGATCTGATCATTACCTTCAGAGAGGAAGAGACAAGACAGGACTTTTCCATTGACATAAGTGGCTAGCAACGAATTCCAGTTGCCAGGGAGATACGTTGGCAGGTTAAAGCAAGACGGCCCTCTAATCTTGTTAGTCTTAGGAGCGCACGCTCTTGCCGGCGGGCTACAGGGCAGAGGCAGGCCATGCAGAGGGAACAGCACCTGCTCGCTAAATCCTTCGCTATTGCACCAGCGTAATGTTGTCCCTGTGCTGTGTGGGCTCTGCTTTTTAAATGCAGGTCAGGCAGGAACATGACATCATATTCTGCTTCTCTTCATACACTAAACCAATTCCCTCAGGGCAAATTCATTTACTGTAAGCACTGGTCCTGCGTTGAAAGTACAGTGCTTTTTAATAGGACAACATGGTGAACAACTGAATACTCTGAACTTTCAAGACAGTTCTAAGGAAGTAGGCCAGCACTATGCTGATGTCACTTTCGGCCTATAGGCGAAATTGAACTGAACGGGCGAAAATACATCCTTAGCATGTGTAACATATGACTTTATGCTTATAGAAAGAAAATCAACATGAGGCTTTTTTAAATACAGTAGCTATGTTTACATGCAGTCTGAAAATCTGTTCATAAGGAGACTAATAACTCAATCCGGATCCCATACGTCCATGTACACACCTCAGTTACATTAGACTAGTGTGATTGAGGCCATTACAAATACAACTGCTATCTAAGTAAACAAGGCGGGTAATCCTGTAAATAAGATGTTTAATAGAAAAATACTATCCATGTAAACACCTGGATCTGATTAGATTGCCAATCAGAAAGTTTGGGTATTTTGTGGGCCTGTGCACTTGTGTCAGGACTGGTATGCAAATAAGACAAAGTTTATGTTTTATATTAAACAGCAGACTTAAAAAGCAGGTATGGAGGCTTTTCCTAAATATATATATATATATATATATATATATATATATATATATATATATATATATATATATATATATATATATATATATATATATATATATACAGCAAATTAGAAACAGATGGAAGCAATCAGCATATTACAAAGCTAGACCAAAACTCATGTGATGTTTGTTCTCATTGTAAAGTGTACACTATACAGTACTCTATGCATACGTGCAGTTTTGCATCTAATTCTTTATAGCATGCATGCGAAAGATGACTTGCATCAGATTGCTGAGTAGAGTGTGCACATAAACACCTTACTCTGTTTGGTGAAAATATTTGCATGTAAACCTAATCAGCGTAGAGACTGTAGGCCTGTATCCTCGTCTCACTGATAATCCCATCAGAACATGTTAAACGAGGCCACATGTCAATTATTTAGTTATTTCACTCCTAACTTTTACAGGCAGTGCTTCAGCCGCTCGCAAGCCGTCCAAACATGTTGTTTAACCTCAACTATCAACTCTGGAACATAAAATCATGCTTCTTTTTGTTTTTTAGGTTGATTAGCACTGGGTTAACACAACCTATATGGCTTGTTTTTATAGGACATTAAAAATAACGCAGACCAAAGTCACTGGGATCTTTACTGACGAGTGCACAGTCCAAAGAAATGGCAGACAGATACAGGTGGGGCTAAAATCAATGAAAAACATGTAATGATTACATCACTTCGCCTCCCTATGTAAAGCTTATCCCACCCATCTAGCCCAAAGCAGTGTAGCTGTGCTCATTCACTGCTTTTAAACTAAGGCACAATGCGAGGCAGCCACAAGAACAGAAATCTTCTTATCTTCAAAATGACAGCATACACCACTGAATTAAAGACACGGCAACAGTAACAGCCAGTTGTATTCAAATTGGGGCTGTGTATTGGCAAGAACCTGGCGATACAATATGTATCGTGATACAGATGTGACGATTCAATATATCGCAATGTACTGCAATACTGCAAGATATATTGTGAATTTTCAGATCCTACTATTAAAACACACCCCTGTATGAACAGGTTTGTCAATGCTTTCATTAGCATTGCGCCCTTGTGCTGCTTGTTAATGTTGGAGTGAAGCTGAAAATAGATTACAACACTGCCATCTAGTGGTCAGAGGTTTAAACACAACACACAATGATTCACAGTCTGCCAGGAATCTGTGTTTTAGAATATCGATACAGTATCACAAAACATAATATCCCAATATTTGATATTTTGATATTTTCTTACACCCCTAATTCTAATGGATGAAGAGATGTTGCAAAACGGTCAAGTAAAAAATTACCTACAAATGTTCCACTTAGAAAAACCAATAAGCAGTTGATAACTGTGAAATATAAGTCTTTTAATTAAGCTGTAACAGTTTTTGTATGTTTTTTTCTGTATTACATTCAATAAACAGTTTTTAATTTCAGTATAACTTGGTATCAGTAGCTAATTGAAATTCTGGAGACGTGGCAGTGTTCAGTAGCGTTTCAGATAGTAGGCCTGTGCGATACACCGAGGCCTAATAAATTCCAGATATTTTGGGGAGCTGATTCCCCTGTGCTTCCCTTGCCGTGTTTGGGGTGTGTGAAATGCATGGGCAGTCTGTCAATCACAGCTCTTTCAGGGCTTTGTGAGCGAGCACTGGAGCTGCAGTGAATTATTCATATCCACTCTAAGACCTCTGCTCTGATTAATTATGACTTCAGCTCTGCGTCCACTGCTTCTGCACTAATGACAAAATCTCTGACTGATGTCATTCTGTAGCCGCAAATCTTCCTCACGAGGTATTTTTGGAGGCACACGCACTCATTACAACACTCTAAACACTCATGTGCTCTGTACCATGTGAGGTGATATTCATATGACTTTCCTGTCTGTGCCGGTTTTGACATGTAGCTTCTGTGTGACTATTGAGGTGCCTTACTACAAACCAGCCGAGCACATCAAATTATCAGAGCAGAGCACATCAAATTATTTAGTCTCGTTTTAGTGTAGTGCCAAATCATAGGGTGTAAATAAGATATATACACTACCAATCAAACGTTTCAGATACCTGTCAAACATTTTAAAACAGTTCTAAAACACTTGACTGGTAGTGTATCTAAAACGTTTGGCTGGTAGTGATCTAAAACGTTTGACTGGTAGTGATCTAAAACGTTTGACTGGTAGTGTATCTAAAACGTTTGGCTGGTAGTGATCTAAAACGTTTGGCTGGTAGTGATCTAAAACGCTTGGCTGGTAGTGTATCTAAAACGTTTGGCTGGTAGTGTATCTAAAACGTTTGGCTGGTAGTGATCTAAAACGTTTGACTGGTAGTGTATCTAAAACATTTGGCTGGTAGTGTACTAAAACGTTTGACTGGTAGTGTATCTAAAACGTTTGACTGGTAGTGATCTAAAACGTTTGGCTGGTAGTGATCTAAAACGTTTGGCTGGTAGTGTACTAAAACGTTTGATTGGTAGTGTACTTAAACGTTTGGCTGGTAGTGTACTTAAACGTTTGGCTGGTAGTGATCTAAAACGTTTGACTGGTAGTGTACTAAAACGTTTGGCTGGTAGTGTACTTAAACGTTTGGCTGGTAGTGATCTAAAACGTTTGACTGGTAGTGATCTAAAACGTTTGACTGGTAGTGATCTAAAACGTTTGGCTGGTAGTGTACTAAAACGTTTGGCTGGTAGTGATCTAAAACGTTTGACTGGTAGTGTATCTAAAACGCTTGGCTGGTAGTGTATCTAAAACGTTTGGCTGGTAGTGATCAAAAACGTTTGGCTGGTAGTGATCTAAAACGTTTGACTGGTAGTGTACTAAAACGTTTGACTGGTAGTGTCTCTAAAACGTTTGACTGGTAGTGATCTAAAACGTTTGGCTGGTAGTGATCTAAAACGTTTGACTGGTAGTGATCTAAAACGTTAAGCTGGTAGTGTACTAAAACGTTTGGCTGGTAGTGATCTAAAACGTTTGACTGGTAGTGTATCTAAAACGCTTGGCTGGTAGTGTATCTAAAACGTTTGGCTGGTAGTGATCAAAAACGTTTGGCTGGTAGTGATCTAAAACGTTTGACTGGTAGTGTACTAAAACGTTTGACTGGTAGTGTCTCTAAAACGTTTGACTGGTAGTGATCTAAAATGTTTGGCTGGTAGTGATCTAAAACGTTTGGCTGGTAGTGATCTAAAACGTTTGACTGGTAGTGATCTAAAACGTTTGGCTGGTAGTGTACTAAATGGTTTGGCTGGTAGTGTTCCAAAAGTTTGACTGGTAGTGATCTAAAACGTTTGACTGGTAGTGATCTAAAACGTTTGGCTGGTAGTGTACTAAAAGGTTTGGCTGGTAGTGTACTAAAACGTTTGACTGGTAGTGTATCTAAAACGTTTGATTGGTAGTGATCTAAAACGTTTGGCTGGTAGTGTATCTAAAACGTTTGGCTGGTAGTGATCTAAAACGTTTGACTGGTAGTGATCTAAAACGTTTGACTGGTAGTGATCTAAAACGTTTGGCTGGTAGTGTACTAAAAGGTTTGGCTGGTAGTGTATCTAAAACGTTTGGCTGGTAGTGATCTAAAACGTTTGGCTGGTAGTGATCTAAAACGCTTGGCTGGTAGTGTATCTAAAACGTTTGGCTGGTAGTGTATCTAAAACGTTTGGCTGGTAGTGATCTAAAACGTTTGGCTGGTAGTGATCTAAAACGTTTGGCTGGTAGTGATCTAAAACGTTTGATTGGTAGTGTACTTAAACGTTTGGCTGGTAGTGTACTTAAACGTTTGACTGGTAGTGATCTAAAACGTTTGACTGGTAGTGTACTAAAACGTTTGGCTGGTAGTGTACTTAAACGTTTGGCTGGTAGTGATCTAAAACGTTTGACTGGTAGTGATCTAAAACGTTTGACTGGTAGTGATCTAAAACGTTTGGCTGGTAGTGTACTAAAACGTTTGGCTGGTAGTGATCTAAAACGTTTGACTGGTAGTGTATCTAAAACGCTTGGCTGGTAGTGTATCTAAAACGTTTGGCTGGTAGTGATCTAAAACGTTTGGCTGGTAGTGATCTAAAACGTTTGACTGGTAGTGTACTAAAACGTTTGACTGGTAGTGTCTCTAAAACGTTTGACTGGTAGTGATCTAAAACGTTTGGCTGGTAGTGATCTAAAACGTTTGGCTGGTAGTGATCTAAAACGTTTGACTGGTAGTGATCTAAAACGTTTGGCTGGTAGTGTACTAAATGGTTTGGCTGGTAGTGTTCCAAAAGTTTGACTGGTAGTGATCTAAAACGTTTGACTGGTAGTGATCTAAAACGTTTGGCTGGTAGTGTACTAAAAGGTTTGGCTGGTAGTGTACTAAAACGTTTGACTGGTAGTGTACTAAAACGTTTGACTGGTAGTGTATCTAAAACGTTTGATTGGTAGTGATCTAAAACGTTTGGCTGGTAGTGTATCTAAAACGTTTGGCTGGTAGTGTACTAAAACGTTTGATTGGTAGTGTATCTAAAACGTTTGACTGGTAGTGTATCTAAAACGTTTGACTGGTAGTGTATCTAAAACGTTTGACTGGTAGTGTATCTAAAACGTTTGGCTGGTAGTGATCTAAAACGTTTGACTGGTAGTGATCTAAAACGTTTGACTGGTAGTGATCTAAAACGTTTGGCTGGTAGTGTACTAAAAGGTTTGGCTGGTAGTGTATCTAAAACGTTTGGCTGGTAGTGTACTAAAACGTTTGACTGGTAGTGTACTAAAAGGTTTGGCTGGTAGTGTATCTAAAACGTTTGGCTGGTAGTGTATCTAAAAGGTTTGACTGGTAGTGTATCTAAAACGTTTGGCTGGTAGTGTACTAAAAGGTTTGGCTGGTAGTGTATCTAAAACGTTTGACTGGTAGTGTACTAAAAGGTTTGACTGGTAGTGTACTAAAAGGTTTGGCTGGTAGTGTATCTAAAACGTTTGGCTGGTAGTGTATTAAAACGTTTGGCTGGTAGTGTACTAAAACGTTTGACTGGTAGTGATCTAAAACGTTTGGCTGGTAGTGATCTAAAACGTTTGACTGGTAGTGTATCTAAAACGTTTGGCTGGTAGTGTACTAAAACGTTTGGCTGGTAGTGTACTAAAACGTTTGGCTGGTAGTGTACTAAAACGTTTGGCTGGTAGTGTATCTAAAACGTTTGACTGGTAGTGTATCTAAAACGTTTGGCTGGTAGTGATCTAAAACGTTTGGCTGGTAGTGTACTAAAAGGTTTGACTGGTAGTGTATCTAAAACGTTTGACTGGTAGTGTATCTAAAACGTTTGGCTGGTAGTGTACTAAAACGTTTGACTGGAAGTGATTTAAATTGTTCGGCTGGTAGTGTTTTAAAACGTTTGACTGGTAGTGTATCTAAAATATTTGGCTGGTAGTGAACTAAAACGTTTGGCTGGTAGTGTACTAAAACGTTTGGCTGGTAGTGTACTAAAACGTTTGACTTGTAGTGATCTAAAACTTTTGGCTGGTAGTGTATCTAAAACGTTTGGCTGGTAGTGTACTAAAACGTTTGACTGGTAGTGTATCTAAAACGTTTGGCTGGTAGTGTACTAAAACGTTTGGCTGGTAGTGTACTAAAATGTTTGATTGGTAGTGTACTTAAACGTTTGTATATATATATATATATATATATATATATATATATATATATATATATATATATATATATATATATATATATATATATACCTTCTTGTATTAAAGCTGTAAGAAGTGATTCAACAATACAGGGCAGCCAAGTGGACCCAATATTATTTATGTCTTAGAGGCACAATCACAAAAAACACAGTTAAAAACAACTTTTATTTTTTTAACTACAACATTCTGATTTAGCTTTTAAACACTGCTTCAAAATGTACCACTCACTCCCCAGGCCATATATGGAAATTAACCTGCAAAAACACCCTGTTTTGAATTCATCATTTTTATGATATCATAAAAAAAAAAAAAAATCCATCTATTCTGCTGATGTCATTTTAGTCCCACCAGTCCACGCTGAAGTTATATGGATGTTATTTCTTGCTCTGCTTTTTCCAAATGAGGCAAGTTATCAGCAGCCAATCAGAATGGAGGTCATTTGTGTATAAAGTCTTAAAGGCACAGTAACAAAACAGCCTGTTAACATACAAAACCTCAGGATTTCAGGGGTTAAATCTGCACCTACATGAGAAGGATTTTACTGTGAAAGGTCGAATGAACAGTAGAAATAAATTTCTCTCTTTTTTAATAGATGATTATGAGGCGTGTGATAGTGGTGGCTTTGGTGTTAGCAGTTAGCAGTGCTGGGTTGACTTTAACTCCATTGCAGTCTTGACTGGAGCACCTGGGGAAATGAAAGCAGTGCAGTGGGGAGCCAGTGTGGCAGATGGTGCCGGCCTCATCTCGTGCCTGGCTCGTGACATCAGTGAGACCACTCCACTTTTGCATACTCTCTCTCTCTCTCTTTCTCTCTCTCTCTCTCTGTCTCTCTTTCTCTCTCTCCGGTGGCAGGTAGGGAGTGCTGAAGTTCGTGGGTGGAGATTATACTCACAGGCTTTGATACCAACAGTGAAGGCCAAACAGCAGGTACTTAAGCAGCAGGCAGTGTGCATTGCCTCACAAGCCCATATATCACTAGAGATGCCTACATACAGTTTGACACATACTGTGGAACAACAAATTGACCCACCAAGTTTAACCTCTTAAACTCTAAGGACCTGCACTTTTTTGATTAATCGTGGTCTGCAGACACTTAGTGCACCTATAGTTACACACTTTTTTTATTGGCTGCAGCACAAAATGTACGGCGCAAATGTCAGAGACCACCATTCACTTCTTTATTCCAGTCAAAACAGTGGTTAAGTCCAAGGTATTGTTTTGTCAGAAATGTTTTTGAGGGTATTAGTATAAGATAACCCACTTTCAAACAGAACAGGAAGGTCAGAGGAATATGAGCTAAGGTTCGAAAAGCTTTTCAAAGAAAGACTTTTCGTGGTACACCACCCAACCCGTCACAATCAGAAAAAAGAGTAGCTAAAGCTATAACTTTTGAAAGAGGAGAAAACCAAGCCCTACTCTTGCTTCACATGTGATATAACACACATGTTTCTGTTTATACTTGAGAAGACAACTCAATGGTATGGGTCTGAAAGGATGTATAAGCGGTCAAAGAAGCTGTTACTGAGAAAAGAAAATAGATAATTTCTGAATGAAACAAAGAAGCTGCTGGTGTTCCCAGAACAATGGACCGACTACCCTAGTGTCCAGAACCCTAACATCAATTAAGGTGTTTGGATATTCTACAAGAGTCAAGGTACAAAACTGACCAACTTCTAGGACCAAACTTTGGAGGTGTGGAAAAGCATGCAGATTATTCTGAAAAACTGAAAGCAAATCTCTGGGTAAAACAAACAAAGCTCTTATAAACACACTATAAATACACTAATACTGAACTTTCCGTGTTACATTTAAATTCCTGTTGAATTTTTAAAATATTTTTTCCAGATACTGAAAAATGAGTGTATGACGTAAAAATATTTTATTGTTATTGTGATAAAATTACGTGTGGATATAATCTATAGAACAGGCCACTTAAGAGTTATAAGAATAATTAGACCTGAAGAGTTTCATACAGTGTAGTTCAGTCTGTAAAATATAGAACAGAAATCTCTGTAGTTGTGGGTTTATTATTAATATTATTGTTGTTGTTGTTGTTGTTGTTTCTACATGTTCTATTTAGTCTGTTCCACTTAATTATATCTCAGAAAAACTAAATATTGTGATGCATACTGTCTCAATGTGTGGTATTGTGACATATTATGACATAATATTCCTATATCATATCATATATATAATATTCCTATATCATATTGGCAACGTGTACTTTTCTGTACATCTAAACAGGTCATTCCTGATATACATCATATTCACTGTGTGTTTCTTTGTTTCTCTATGTAGTTAAGGACTCACATTGCACAGAGGTTTATTAGGATTAACACCGAATAACAACCTCAGAGTTTACGGGGTTAAAGCAGCTGCAAGATGTCAGCATCTTGGTGTTTACAGCCTACTTCAACTCACACTCCCAGCCTATAGACCGCATCCTCGTAAAACTTTACAAGCAGACTTGAAAATTGATGTGGTTTAAGGTCTGGTCTTTATGAAGGCAGGGACTAAACAGTGTTTTAGCTCAGAAATTAGTGTGCAGTCCAAACAGCTACCGGGAGCTTTCTGCTAAAGCATCTTGTGGGATAGAAGAGCTGTTAACAGCACAACACACTGGCAATGGAGAGAGAGAGAGAGAGAGAGAGAGAGAGAGAGAGAGAGAGAGAGAGAGAGAGAGAGAGAGAGAGAGAGAGAGAGAGAGACGGAGAGAGAGAGAGAGAGAGAGAGAGAGAGAGAGAGAAAGATACAGAGAGAGAGAGGAGGAGAGAGAGAGACAGGGAGAGCGAGAGGACAGAGGAGAGAGAGGCAGATGCAGAGAGAGAGAGAGAAAGAGACAGAGACAGATACAGAGAGAGAGACAGAGAGAGAGAAGAGAGAGAGAGGAGAGAGAAAGAGAGAGAGAGAAAGGAGAAAGTAACAAATAAAGAAGATAGCGAGAAAGACGGACCAGAGAGAGAGAGAGAAAGAGAGAGAGAGAGAGAGAGAGAGAGAGAGAGAGAGAGAGAGAGAGAGAGAGAGAGAGATGGAAAAAAGGAGTGTAATAGAGGGTGTAAAGGAGATGGAGAAAGAAAGAGCACAGAGAAGAAAAGAATGAGAGTGCCCAGAAAGCAAGAGAGAAAAAGAAAAATTAAAGAGAGAGAGATATGGGAGAAAGAGACCAGAAGAGATTCATAGAAAGGGAGAGGGAGAGAGAGAGAGGGAGAGAGCTAGAGAGAGAGAAAAGGGTGAGAAAGAAAATATAGTGGCCGAGAGCTAGGAATGATGGACATAAAGAGGAAGAAAAAGAAAGAGCTATATAAATAGAATAAGGGAGAAAAAGAGAGAGATGAGGGGCAAAGAAAATAGAGTTAGTGAAAAAAAGAAAGAAAGAAAGAAAGAAAAGAAAAGAAAAGAAAAGAAAGGAAAAGGCTGAGAGAAGGAAAGAGTGCAGCAAAGAGGTAAAACCCCCTCCCCTCCCCCACCCACTCCAGCTCAGGGTATCCCAGCCCTGGCACTGCAGCCACTGCATGAATGCATATGTCATCTGCCCCGCACGCCGGGGTCCTGCACTCACTGCTCAGCCCCCACATCGCAGAGAAGAACCTGAACCTCCACTGTGCAGCAATATAATCACTATGAACAAAGCCAGCCATGAAGAAAGCAAGCTGAATTTAGATTTAAGAGAAGAAAAGTGTTACCACTGATTTTACTACTGCAGAACATTCTCTCCACTTCCTCACTGCGTTATTATCTTATCATATGATCGTACATATGTAGGAGAACTAGGTCTACAGTGATCCTTCATTCGGAAATCAGTCGCCATCTGAGCTAGCCTGAATACACACACAGCCTCCACGGGCTGGGTCCACCGGTGGCCAAACTTATTACAAGGCGCGTGGGTGTTGGTCAGTCACACCTCTAAATAATGCAACTGGCCACTACACTGTGACAAGTCTTCCAGCAGCTCAACATAGCAGGACAGCTACGAGCATCACGCCTCTGTAGCCTATTTGCCAGATCAGTACAGACGCTGTACATGGCATTTGCAATTGCGATCGCACTATCGCGTGCAGTTGCATCTGTAAGCCTGGACACCTGCACGTTCAGCACGACGCCTGACAGTAAATACAGTAAATCAGTGAATCTTATTCAGACGAGAACGAGCGTTGTGGTGGTCGCGCGCTCCAGCGTTGCGTTTAGAAACCGGTGGATGTTTAAAGGCAGTGGAGCGCCTAGCGTCCGCGCACAGCAGCCTGGGCAGCGATGGTACCTGAGCTCAGCTCCAGTCCCGCGGTGCCGTTTTCTCTCCGCTCCTCCTCCAGGGATCCAGCCGCCGCGAGCCTCCTCTGTCTCCTCTCTCTTTCTCGCTTTCCCCCTCTCTCTCTCTAGCTCTCTCTCCCTGCGACGCACTGCTCCTATATCCGCCTGCAGATCAGCACTCCCGCGCAGGGAGGGGCCTACGAGCCTCCACATCTGAGCATGTGCAGAACAGATGGGTGCACGCATGCATAGATACCCACACATGCACATATGCGTTCATCTGGGACACATAAACTCATAAACCTGAGGAGATATTATGCATAAAGTCCTTCATTCTGTCACCCAGCCAAGGTCCAGGTGTGCACGGAGTGGAAACAAACACTATTAAAAATAAAGGTGCCCAAATGGGGTCTACAGGGGGATGCCACAGAGAATCCACTCTCAGTCCCTCCAGTGGATGGTTCATTAATAAATGACATGAGGATGAATGAGCATGTTTGATTTGGGACACCAGAAAGTGAACCTCACCCTTTTACTGTACATCTATATATAGGAAAACCTGGCTTGTGTCTACAGTCTTTGTCCACTTGCCATACAGGTCCACTTTCAGCAATTACAGACTGTAGTCCATCTGTTTCTCTCCATACTTCATTAGCCCCCTTTTACACAAGGCTAATTTAATACACTGTATATAGGAGCTACTGTCTCTTACTGTGAATTATAAATACACACACACACACACACACACACACACACACACACACACACACACACACACACACACATATATATATATATATATATATATATATATATATATATATATATATATGAAATTGCAAAAGCATGCAACTGTAGTGTCATCTTCTAAAAAAATTTTTTTAACTTGCTTCCTTTGTTTTTTTGAACCTCAGAGCCCAGAAGACAAAAAAACTTTGATCAGCTTTGTACCGGAAAAATTTAAGCTCTAATCTTTTTCCAAGAACATGTGAGCCTTTTAGGAGCTATAAACACTCTTAGTGTGAATTAATTAATTCTTTAGAGGCAGAGCTTTTAAATAGAACTGGAATCTTACTGGTTGTTAACTGGTTGTTAGCATGGTTGATGGACAAAGTGCTGGGCATCGAAAAAGGTTGCACTATTTCTATTAATAAGTAGAGGAACAGTTTGATGAAATGTTGAAGTCATCTATGTATCATAACGCAAAGAAAACAACTAAGGTAACACCTAGCACCAGCCTATCCTCTCTTGTAATACCACGTTGTACTTAATGAGGTGGTTAATTGCATTTTTAATAGTATGGAAGTAGAAAAGAAAATAATATATTTTTTTAAATTCCAAATATCAAAGACTAGAGTCCCTACAGTCCCTACCCTACAGTACAGCTTTTCTATATTTAAACTTAAGAATACCCCACACTGTCTTGATTATAACCAACTTAAAGTCTGTCTTGACTGGAAATATCAACTACACTTGTTTGTTGCTGCTTGAGGAAACTGACTATGTATGTGGAACATGTTGAAGTTCACTGCAGCAGCAGATATAGGTCAAGCTATCTCCTGCACAGTCAGCACCCTGGACAGCTCCAGTAAAATGCCTGACAGTTTCAGCCCATCCCTGTCCTACACTCTTAAAAACAGAGCTGCTGAATGGTTATGAGCTTTGACATACAGTTTTTAAAAACAGCACAGAACCTTTTACATTATATATAATGCTATTACAAATTCCTCATGATTCCAAATCCCCCCCAGAGATTGTTCATTGAAGAACGACCAATGACCAAAATTTTTTTTAAAATATTCTAAAGAATGCTTTTTGGCACATAATTTCTGTGTTATAAAAAAACTCATTTTTTATTGTTCACCAACAAGCTTGTTCTGTGTGAAAACAGTTGGTGATAAAGCACACTCGGTCCTGCATTGGTCTCCTCTGAATGGAACACATGCATCATTCTTCGAAAGAAATTGTTGAGTTGAGCTGTAGACTGATGTACAGTGAGAGGAGATGAAAAATGGTCACATGACTGTATCTGCAGCCCAGACCAGCTCAGAACTTCATCAATCAAAGGTTGTAAGGTTGTGAACAAGAGTCATTGTTGGTATAACTGGACATTTGAGACTAAATGTGGCCAGGGAACAGAATGTGGTGCATAAAAACACTAATAGGTTTAGCTCATAAAAAATATATAAATAAAGACACTTAATGTTAAGTGTTTAAAAATAATTCCCCCCAAGCTTAAGCAAACGAATTCATGTCTACAACACAAATAAAAATCTTTAATGTACTATCCCAAACCACCAGTGAACCTACATTTGCCTTCTGAGCTTTATATGTAATTAAGATTATAGTTAAACAGTGGTAAACGTCTCTGAAGACTATAGTCTTTGGGGACTATTCACTTTGCATAGGATTGTAGCCCAAAAGCTTATGTCAAAAGCATCGTAAACAATGTCTTGGATTCATTCATAACCACTTCATATAATAACTGTCTGTTGGGGAGCTTTTAAACATGAACGTCTAGTTTCTATCACCACCATTGTGAGCAATTCTGATTCAGTAAGTGCACTTCACATCAAACCATTGTGAATGACTTTGTTTGCATCTAATTATGGAGTTAAATAATCTCAGAATAGATGTTAGTGGGTTTCACTCGTCTTCTAAGCCACTCATTCTTCTGGGTTGCAGTTCTGGAGTCTATCCATCGTGGGTACACACCCAGATGTACACAGTCACAACTAGAGCTAGTTTAGCATCTCCTGTTCACCTAACTGCATGTCTTTGGGTTGTGGGAGGAAACTCACACTTACACAGGGAGGACATGCAAACTCCAATCAGAAAGAACACTGCTCACACTTCTCTCTCCATTCCAGTCCATTCCAAACTCAAAATGCTAGATACACATCCCCAAACAGTACAACATCAATACAGCATGATCAGTACCCATAGATTTCCTTCAAAGTTCTTTTATTCATTCATAGCTCAACACAGTACGACGGGGGCTCTGTGGTTGTTCTGATTGGGTTGTTAAGAATAAATGCAGTTCATTTTATCTTTAGATCTGGTTGTATCTTCCTGGTTGTAAGTCCATGTACAGCTGACATGCTGTAGCGGGTGTAAGAACGCGGATGGGTCATCTAGAAAATGTAGTAACGTATGTCTTGTTTCACTGCATGTATCTGTACTTTACCCGCCACCAAGTCTGCTTTATGATCATCCGCTTCTGAGGAACTCAGTATTTTGTTCCAGCAGGAGAAACCGCAAGGAAACATGTTTATTTGACGGCCTTACTGTCATTAGCAAAACAATTATTTATATGATTTAAAATTTCTACATTCAAAAATCTTTAAATAACGTTTTTCTTTTATTCTCTTCCTAACTATTAATTTCTACTATTCTATTTATTTCTCCTCTTCTTCTATTTATTTTACTCTTCTATTTATTTCTACTTTTCTTCTATTTATTTCTACTCTTCTCATTTTTTATTTTACTCTTATTCTATTTATTTCTACTCTTCTTCTATTTATTTATACTCTTCTTGTTTTTTTATTTCTACTCTTCTTCTATTTATTTTTTCTTTCTATTTGTTTCTACTCTTATTCTATTTATTTCTTCTCTATTTATTTCTACTCTTATTCTATTCATTTCGACTCTTCTCGTTTTTTATTTCTACCCTTCTTCTATTTATTCCTACTCTTCTTCTAGTTTTTATTCTTACTATTCTTCTATTTTCCTACTCTTCCTCTATTCCTACCCTTCTTCTATGTTCCTCCTATTCTTTTTCTATTCATTCTTACTCTTAATTTTTTTATTCCTACACTATTTTCCTTTGACATGTACTTTTTTATTTTCACTTTTATTTCTTCTTTTTTATTCATACACTTTTTCTATTTTTTTCTTACTATTCTACTATTTTCCTTCTTTTTTTCTATTTTTATTCATGCTTTTATGTTTTCAATTTTTTTCCTATTTTCATTAAGCTCCTTTTCCCATTTTTTTTCCACCATTTACCTGTTATTATTATTTATTATTTAACTCTTTGGCTCTTTAACTCTATTTAACTCTATTTTCTGGTACACTTCTTTTTACTTTTTAGTTCTATTTTTCTCGATTTCTTCTAGTTTGTATTGCCTCTTCTAACTCTCTTCTTTTTTTTACAAGAGTAAAAAATATTGACTGTCAGTAATCACATGCATCAAACTACAGTTAAAATGTATGTAACATAAGAGAAATAACTTCAGGTTGATATAACGTTCTTAGGCGAACCCACCACAGTCCTTAGAACATCATCTGCACTTCAGCCTGCCTCAAGGCTACAAGAGACCAGAAAACAAGCACATACAAGACCATTAAGCAAGCGACCTACAATTAATGACTATGATAAAGGTGAAAACAAGGCCATTTACTCAGAGAGCCAGCTGCAGCTCTGCGTCCAGCAGCCCTGAGGCAAGTTTCAGGTTCTCAAAATTGATCCTCTCTCTGGGCCTTTGGTTCCAGGCAAACAACATGACTAACTGGAATATGGTGACTTCTAAAACACAACACGCTGCCCTCTTGCCCTCCCTCATTCATACATTTGATCCATATATATATATATATATATATATATATATATATATATATATATATATATATATATATACACACACTACAGTGCAAGCTTATTATTTAAAAACCTTTATACAGATTATCCTATGTTTATGTTTATGCATGGACTTTTTTTTCCTTCCAAAAGCACAATACAAATAAATGTTGACTGAATGTCCTCAAGTGCCTAAAACTTGATATAATACATATTGTCACTGTCCAATGAAAAACGAGAATCTCCAAAATTGTAACTTTACAGGAGAGACAAAAAAACATACTTTACTTTCAATGTAAGTCAACGAAACCTATTTTGAAGCATTTCTATTGGTCCATTCATCATGAAATGTTCACACATTTTCATATATATATATATACACAGTATATGATCACTTGGGCCATATCATACTTGTGCTTCGTTTATGCAGTTTCCTCCAGGTACTCTGGTTTCCTTCCACAGTCCAAACACATGCATGTTAGGTTGATAGGTCACTCTAAATTGCCCGTAGGTGTGAGTGCGTGTTGGTCATGCGATGGACTGGCGACCTGTCCATGGTGTACCCCACCTTCGTCCGATGCCGCTTGAATTGGCTCCAGCACCCCCCTAACCCCAACCAGCAGGATAAAGCAGAAGATGGTTCTTCTCATTTGTACATCACACTTTGTTTTCAACAAAACTGTTTTATTTATCGAGGAACCAGAGGTGGTTCCTGTATTGCACTGCTTGAAATAGCTCTGTTTGCCACCTTTATATTTAGGAAGGCAGCTGAGAAGCGCTGAATAACTGCTGTGGAGACTCACCTGACAAAGCTAATTTGCTGCACTTGTGCATTTCCTTCAAAGACTGATTAAAGTCTTTTGATACTTTGTTGGCTTAAAACATCCTGACAGGCAGCAGACATGCCAACCTGCAGCACATCAAGAGAGACTCACATCAAGTGCAGCAATAGAAAGAAATAAAAGTGATGAGCAAACTTGTCTTGATCTCCTCTTATCCTCCCGCCACTCAACCACAACCCTCCTCGATCTCACTTCACAGACACCCAGGATAAACCTGCAGATCAAGTGTGCTTTCATGAGATCTCATAAAAACATCTTTGTTCTGAACGTACTTCAACACCTAGAACTGGAAAGCCTCATAATAAAGGAGCTGCTGGTACAGACGTATAAAGAAGAATAAAAGGTTCTCTTAAATAAACGAGATGTGTTAATTAGACAATAGCTGAGCGGGTTACTCATATGTCCTCACTTCCTCCAGCTTAGTCTCTTTATACTCTGAGGTAAGCGTCTTGCATAGCATTATATTTTCGTGAAGCCTGTCACAGCAGCCTGTAGCTTTGGTTACATAGAAAAAGAGTAGGAAGAAATGAAGGAAGAGTCTATTACTTGCAACATTGCTTGCATTTCCTCTAACTGTTCTTCCCTTTTATTCCTACTCTACCTCTGGTTTTTATTTCTACTCTACCTCTGGTTTTTATTCCTACTCTACCTCTGGTTTTTATTTCTACTCTACTTCTGTTTTTATTCCTACTCTACCTCTGGTTTTTATTCCTACTCTACTTCTGTTTTTATTCCTACTCTACCTCTGGTTTTTATTCCTACTCTACTTCTGTTTTTATTCCTACTCTACCTCTGGTTTTTATTTCTACTCTACTTCTGTTTTTATTCCTACTCTACCTCTGTTTTTTATTTCTACTCTACCTCTGGTTTTTATTTCTACTCTACCTCTGGTTTCTATTCCTACTCTACTTCTGTTTTTATTCCTACTCTACCTCTGGTTTTTATTCCTACACTACTTCTGTTTTTATTCCTACTCTACCTCTGGTTTTTATTCCTACATTACTTCTGTTTTTATTCC
The DNA here is from genome assembly GCA_021613375.1 of Megaleporinus macrocephalus. Taxonomy (NCBI): domain Eukaryota; kingdom Metazoa; phylum Chordata; class Actinopteri; order Characiformes; family Anostomidae; genus Megaleporinus; species Megaleporinus macrocephalus. The sequence continues at coordinate 17,792,285 of CM038717.1, read as the reverse complement.
TACTCTACCTCTGGTTTTTATTCCTACACTACTTCTGTTTTTATTCCTACTCTACCTCTGGTTTTTATTCCTACTCTACTTCTGTTTTTATTCCTACTCTACCTCTGGTTTTTATTTCTACTCTACTTCTGTTTTTATTCCTACTCTACCTCTGGTTTTTATTCCTACTCTACTTCTGTTTTTATTCCTACTCTACCTCTGGTTTTTATTCCTACTCTACTTCTGTTTTTATTCCTACTCTACCTCTGGTTTCTATTCCTACTCTACTTCTGTTTTTATTCCTACTCTACCTCTGTTTTTTATTCCTACACTACTTCTGTTTTTATTCCTACTCTACCTCTGGTTTTTATTTCTACTCTACTTCTGTTTTTATTCCTACTCTATATCTGGTTTTTATTTCTACTCTACCTCTGGTTTTTATTCCTACTCTACTTCTGTTTTTATTCCTACTCTACTTCTGGTTTTTATTTCTACTCTACTTCTGTTTTTATTCCTACTCTACCTCTGGTTTTTATTCCTACTCTACTTCTGTTTTTATTCCTACTCTACCTCTGGTTTTTATTCCTACTCTACTTCTGTTTTTATTCCTACTCTACCTCTGGTTTTTATTTCTACTCTACCTCTGGTTTCTATTCCTACTCTACTTCTGTTTTTATTCCTACTCTACCTCTGGTTTTTATTCCTACTCTACTTCTGTTTTTATTCCTACTCTATATCTGGTTTTTATTTCTACTCTACCTCTGGTTTCTATTCCTACTCTACTTCTGTTTTTATTCCTACTCTACCTCTGGTTTTTATTCCTACACTACTTCTGTTTTTATTCCTACTCTACCTCTGGTTTTTATTCCTACACTACTTCTGTTTTTATTCCTACTCTACCTCTGGTTTTTATTCCTACTCTACTTCTGTTTTTATTCCTACTCTACCTCTGGTTTTTATTTCTACTCTACTTCTGTTTTTATTCCTACTCTATATCTGGTTTTTATTTCTACTCTACTTCTGTTTTTATTCCTACTCTACCTCTGGTTTTTATTCCTACTCTACTTCTGTTTTTATTCCTACTCTATCCCTGGTTTTTATTTCTACTCTACTTCTGTTTTTATTCCTACTCTACCTCTGGTTTTTATTCCTACTCTACTTCTGTTTTTATTCTTACTCTACCTCTGGTTTTTATTTCTACTCTACTTCTGTTTTTATTCCTACTCTATCTCTGGTTTTTATTCCTACTCTACTTCTGTTTTTATTCCTACTCTACCTCTGGTTTTTATTCCTACTCTACTTCTGTTTTTATTCCTACTCTATCTCTGGTTTTTATTCCTACTCTACTTCTGTTTTTATTCCTACTCTACCTCTGGTTTTTATTTCTACTCTACCTCTGGTTTTTATTTATACTCTATCTCTGGTTTCTATTCCTACTCTACGTCTGTTTTTATTCCTACTCTACCTCTGGTTTTTATTCCTACTCTACTTCTGTTTTTATTCCTACTCTACCTCTGGTTTTTATTCCTACTCTACTTCTGTTTTTATTCCTACTCTACCTCTGGTTTTTATTCCTACTCTACTTCTGTTTTTATTCCTACTCTATCTCGGGTTTTTATTCCTACTCTACTTCTGTTTTTATTCCTACTCTACCTCTGGTTTTTATTTCTACTCTACTTCTGTTTTTATTCTTACTCTACCTCTGGTTTTTATTTCTACTCTACTTCTGTTTTTATTCTTACTCTACTTCTGTTTTTATTCTTACTCTACCTCTGGTTTTTATTCCTACTCTACCTCTGGTTTTTATTTCTACTCTACTTCTGTTTTTATTCTTACTCTACTTCTGTTTTTATTCCTACTCTACTTCTGTTTTTATTCCTACTCTACCTCTGGTTTTTATTTCTACTCTACTTCTGTTTTTTATTCCTACTCTACTTCTGGTTTTTATTTCTACTCTACTTCTGATTTTTATTCCTACTCTACTTCTGATTTTTACTCCTACTCTACCTCTGTTTTTTTTATTTCTACTCTACTTCTGGTTTTTATTCCTACTCTACCTCTGGTTTTTATTTCTACTCTACTTCTGTTTTTTATTCCTACTCTACTTCTGGTTTCTATTTCTACTCTACTTCTGTTTTCTATTCCTACTCTACTTCTGTTTTTTATTCCTACTCTACTTCTGGTTTTTATTTCTACTCTACTTCTGATTTTTATTCCTACTCTACCTCTGGTTTTTATTCCTACTCTACCTCTGGTTTTTATTTCTACTCTACTTCTGATTTTTATTCCTACTCTACTTCTGGTTTTTATTCCTACTCTACCTCTGGTTTTTATTCCTACTCTACTTCTGGTTTTTATTCCTACTCTATTTCTGTTTTTTATTCCTACTCTACCTCTGGTTTTTATTTCTACTCTACTTCTGATTTTTATTCCTACTCTACCTCTGGTTTTTATTCCTACTCTACTTCTGATTTTTATTCCTACTCTATTTCTGGTTTTTATTCCTACTCTACCTCTGGTTTTTATTCCTACTCTACTTCTGATTTTTATTCCTACTCTACCTCTGGTTTATATTCCTACTTTCCTATTCCTCTCCTTGTTCTTCTTGCTCTTCTTCTCTTTTTTCTTTTTTCTCCCACTCTCCCTCTATTTTTAGACCTTCCTTCAATTTCTTTCTGTTCCTCTTCTCTTTCTGCCTACATTTTTGTTCCTACACTTTTTCAACTTTTTCCTATCTTTCTTCTATTTGTATTTTTCGTTTTCTAGATTCTTTTTCTATTTATTTCTTCTCTCATTTTTCCTTCTCTGCTTCTTATTTTTCTATACATTCTTCTTTAATTCTTCTTCTTAAATTTTTTATTCCTGCATTTTTTACATTTTTTCTTAATCTTCTATTTTTCCTGCATTCCTTCTGTTTTTTCCTATTCTACTTTTATTTTTTATACTCTTTTTCTTGTATTCATATTCTTCACTATTTTTATTACATTTTTCTATTTTGTTCTTTCTCTCCTTCTATTCTTTCCCTCTTTTCTACTATTTTTATTCATTCTTTTCTTATATTTTTCTTACTGTTATTTAAATTTCCTACTATTTCTATATTTTTCTACATTTCTATATTCTTTTTTCAAAACATTTTCATCTGTCTTTTAATACTAAACCTCTTCTTTTTTGTGTGTGTTTCTTTGTTTGGGATTATTTGGATCATAAGAAGTAAAAATACAACCAGCTTCTAAGAGTAAACTTTAAAGAAGTGAAAAAATACCCCTGCACTTTTTAAAATAATGAAAGTAAGTTTCCTGAAAAGAATGGAAGCTGTAATAATTGTGAAGGCTGAAGACAATTAACACTGAAATCTTTGATATTATATGATGAGATCATTTTCTATTAAATATATGCTTTTCCCCTGTAGCTGAAAAAAATCTAACAATCTAAGACCATTTTGACTAAAACTGAATAAAAGTTGGGTCTTTGCTGATAAACTGTACCGTATGCTTGCAAAAACTACAAAGTCACAACTAGTGTCAGGGTTTATTTCACATATGATTGCTGTCCAAAATAATAGTCCACAGAAACAAGACATAAGAAGAAAAAACATTAACTCTAAACATGCATCACTGTTAATGAGGAATTATTAAAAAGAATCTCTTTTATTTCTACAGATATTTCAGGAGTGTTTGCTATCCCAGAGCACCACCTACTGTTAGCTCTATCTACAGGATCCATCAAGCATATGCAAAAAAGTGAATAAGGGTAAATGTCATTTTCTTAGAAGTGATTGTCGCTGATGAAGCCACCGTGTCAGCTAGCTCTGCTCTCATGATTTAATCTTTCAGGCACAAGACCACTGGAACTGTGTCCATGAGAGAAAACAAGAGATCCAGCTCTGTGAAGTATATAAACGTATGAACACCATGTCTATAAACGTCATGCTAAACACAAGGTAGGAACAGAATGACTCATTTACACATATCGTTTACCTCTCAACATAACAAACACTATTCATCTTTGTTGGTCCTTTTTTACCCTGTATTTCAGTGGTCGGGACCCCCATAGGACCATCACAGAGCAGGCATTATTTGGGTGGTTGTTCATTCATTAAACACTGTGTCCATTTATGGTCCACTCTATTAGACAATCCTAAAGTCAGAGACGACAGCTCATCTGTTCACTCCAGCAGCCTTGCTGTGTCTGATCCACTCATACCAGCACAGCATATAATAACACACCACCATCATGTCAATGTCACTGCAGTGCTGAGAATGACCTACCACTCAAATAATACCTGCTCTGTGGTGGTCCTGTGGGGGTCTTGACCACTGAAGAACAGGGGTAAAGGGGGCTAACAAAGTATGCAGATCAGATGGACTACAGTCTGTAATTGTGGAAGTATTGTGGAAGTGCTCCTATATGATACGTATTGCTGGTCAAATGAACATTGGGGTGTATCATGAAGTGGCCGGTGTGTCTGTGTGTGTAAGTGTATGTATGTATATATACAAGGCGAGTCAAAAGTCTTAGGACAGGCTTTTATTTTTACTTCAGAAACGAAAGGTAAAACGACATATCTGAATACCCCAGCAAGCAGTGTGCTGTCCCAGGTGCTGAACTACGCAAACTGAACATGTTGTTCAATGTGGTTGCTGTAGCAACTTTCTGTGTTGATAACGATTGAACCACAAGAGATATTGCATAGCTGCCAATTTCAGAGACAATTCTGGTCTTCTTTGATATGCTACATGATCACCTCCCTATTGGAAAATCTTGCCCTTGATCCAATATGGTGGCTTTCAAGATGGCGACCACGTTTGGGACATAGCCTAAAAGCCCTCTCCCATTACTTGCTGATGAATTACTTGCTTTCGTTTCTGAAATAAAATGGTTTCCTGAGACTTTTGAATCACCCCATATATATATATATATATATATATATATATATATATATATATATATATATATATATATATATATATATATATATACACTGCATCTTATTAAGTAAAGCTGCACTACAAAAGTGTTGGGGATTTGTAGACCTCTCTGATAAAAAAGAGTAACTGCATGAAATGTACAGAAGAACAATTTATAACACCTGTTGACCTTTCCCAAGTCTCATCATCATATCTATAAAGTATAATGTTGATGTACTGATGTGTAATGTGGCCCAAAAGCATCCAACATGGCCAACATGGATGTTGCAACATCCAACATGAAACCTAAGACAGCACACATTCACCTTATTTTGTAATGCCACTTTTTTCAAATTTAAACCAAGAATTTATAATATATATATATATATATATATATATATATATATATATATATATATATATATATATATATATATATATATATTACAAAATATGTAAATAACATCATACATTACAACATATTTAATATAATGCAGCTTTAATGAACTAAATAATAATAATAATAATTTGGGCATAACAATTTGAACACAACTAAACAACAAACTGACATTCGCTCAAAGAATTACTTTCACTTTACAGTCTAGGCTTCATCGTCCAGATGACGGATCCCTCCCGGGAACATATTAGCTAAAATCTGAGAGAAACGACATGAGCTTTATCTGAAAGGACAATTCATGCCATTCAGATAACCCAGCAATTTCCTGCAGCATGCAGATCTCTCCCAGCTGCATTATCCAGGAAATTTCAGTGCAGAAATAACTTACTGTGCCTATTTGACAGGATAAAGGATATTTCACTTCATAGCTTGATGGGTCTAAGCTGGGTCTTTATTATTCTACAGACAAAACTGCATGAACATCTGTAAAGGGTCAATCAAACACAACCTGTTACGCAAAAACTGCCCAGTAATGTGAAGGTAGTGGCTGGTAGGGTTCTAAAACTTTTGACTGTCAGTGTTGTAACATACACAACAAATCTGGTTAACACTCATATTGAATTACATGCACATTTCACGCATAACAGTGAGAACAACTTCCTTCCTTTCAGACTGTGAGACCCAATTTACAGTAAATATCTTTCTCCTTTAACAGAGAAAATATGCCAGACGTCCACTGCTATCAATAAAACCCTCAGTGTACACTCCTGGCAAACTATGATGTCACATTAAATCCTATTTGTTTCCCCCTTGTGTTAAAGTGAAATTGAGTATTAGGAAATTAGAGAACTGTATTGGATATTAGTAGCCACCAGTTTAACTGTACTAATAGTAATAAACCACAGAAAGAAATGTGAAAAACTGTTACATACTTTTAGGTGCTACAAAGAGTGGGCTCAGGTAAAATCAAATTCTGAGTTTTTCTTTCATGTGCTTGTTTTAGCCGGATCCCAATTCTCCATATTTTCCTAAGAAAAAGTAACATTGAAGCGGAATGTGTCTCAAACTGAGCGCTTGATTCATGTGACCTTCATAACTTTTTTCAACCTTTGCTTGACAATTTTTCTTGGGCACTATATTGTTGATCCCTTAATGACATCCCATCTGCACTTCAAAGCCCAGAGGACCAGCAAGTGCTGGATTCATCTGTTGTTCAGTTGCATCATGAACCAAACTAACAACAACTGTAATGGTTTAGAGGTATGGTCAGGATGCATTTGTGAGTAGGTTTTAATTAAGTCAGTACTGAGAGTACTAAGAAATTTAGAGGCAACAGCAAGCAGTGTATCAACGTACAGCGTGACCAAACTGAAGACCATGAAGAGGCACTGAAACAGGGAATCCACAAACATCATCACAGACAGTGGTAATAACCACACACACAATGCACGACAGCAGGTATACAAAGCATACAGGGAACAAGACACCGAACTTATGATGGAGAGGAGGAGACCTGAACAGACATGCTACAACAGAAAATTGAATTCATGAGTGCAATGTTATGTTTAGTGATTGATTTGATTAGTTATTAAATGGTGACAATAAAGCAATATTAATTCTAAATATAATTTTAGAACAGAGCACAGTGATGTCTACGTACACTGGCTCCCAATACATGCAGGAATACATGCAATACATGTCTGCAGGAAGCCTAACTAAAAACTACAACTGCCCAGATAGTCTGTGCTTTCCAATGTAAACACAATTATTAGCATCTTTTTAGCATTTAGCAGTTTTAAGATGTTTCTAATAGAGACTACACCTCTCGGGTACCAGGTGGTGGATATCAGGCAGATATAGCATTCACTCACACTGACATTAAGGTACTCTACCTACCCAATTTACAGCAGTCTGGTTGACCTCTCATTCCATCTGTTTTTGTTATTCAGAGAGCCAGTGCAGCTATCAATGTCCTTGAAGACATATCTGTTCATAGAGGCCTCCCTGCTGTTCGGTAGCACACACAGTCCCCCCCTTTTCTTAGTGAGGAGTGGGGAAAGACATCTCAGGACCCCCAGGTAAATATCAGTGTGAAAATATCTTTATATGATATATTGAGTACTGTATAAAAGTTTATGTTTATGGACACAGTGGGTATAGTCTACAGTAGTGGATAGCATTCATTATCATAAACATTCAGTGCTTGTTGAATGAATGTATCTGTGATAGTTTAAGTTGCTTCAACTTTAGTCCATAAAACTACAGACACAAGACTGAAATAATGTTTTTGTTCAATTTTTTAAAACATACAGTCTATTCAAATAAATACAGGTCATGTGGACTCCAACATCTGTTTTCTTGTTACAAACCTTACCTTTCGCAAACACACCATTCCAGTTTCATCTTACAAAGTTCCTGTGTTGATCTACAGCTGGTGAGTTGCCATAATGAGGAACTTTGTAATATGCTATTCTGTAAATCACATTTTCACTCCAGTATCCAGCAGATTAGATGCATAATATGGGTGAAACAATTTTGGGTGACAAATTAAAGGATATTTAATTTGTTAACTAGACAAATTAAGGCTGGGTCTTTACCACCCAACAGACAAAACTGCATACTGGGTGAAAAAGAATCATAAACAATATTGTTCAGATTAGCACATCAGAATTTTATAAACTGCATTTTTCAAGGGTCTATCATTTGCTGTCAGTGATGAAAATCAGGTATCCGGTATACCAGCCCATTAGCACTGATTTATAAAATCAGTCTCAATCAAGTCTTCTTAGTATTTAAATACAGCTCGGTAGATACTTTTAACACATGACGTAAGAAAAGTCAAACCGAATCCTGACAATTATGCCAAACCTGAGAATATGTGAAAAAAGGCTTTTCAGAAGCAACAAATTGTTTGTAAACATATAGAAAACTATTTATATATGAAAAGGAAAACAAAATTAAAATAATATATTAAAACATATAGACGCTTAAAAAGGTACTTAAAATGACTGTCAGGGATACATATAAATAGATCACATTTTACATAAATACAAAACACTCAGTATATTAAAAGTCATTTACAATATTGAACATGAAATTGAACATGTTTTAAGATACTGAGATTGTCCATTATTCTGGAATATGGTGAGATATGTCCTACCAGAGGGAACACATTTTTTCACAAACACACCCTTACCAGTTTCTTCTTACAGGTTCCTGTGGGAATCTATAGCTGATGAGTTGCCATGTGGTGTCAGTGTGGATATTTTTAATATGCCATTCTGTAAGTCACATTTATCATGTATCATGTGAGTGAAGCAATTTTGTTGTAAAGTCAAAATATCGTGTAGATTAGAATTTTAAAAAGTGCATTTTAAAATAAAATATTCAAATACATGGATACTTCACTGATAAAGATAACATTTTACATACTTGGAAAAAAACTCTGAATATTAAAAGTCATTTACAATATTAGACAATAGATTTAAAAATAATAATAAACATGTTCCAGCTGTTTCTGAACATGGTGAGGTATGTCTTCATGGTTATGGTATATTTTTCTTGCGTTCTAAACTTTTCTTGTGTTCAGCTTCATATAACATATATTATGGTATAGTTTAAAATTTAAATATATTCATAAAAGGTGATGCAATTATACAGGACATTGAAATTTGAAACATTAAATAAGTAAATAAGTAACCAGGCTCTGTCCTCTAACAGCACTCCACTAAAACATTCCTTTGAGATGTAAATATTTGTACATAGTTGTAAATACATTCAATGTTTTAAAAATTTGTTATCATTTTTTTGCACACTAAAACGTATTTGGTCCAGCTGCAGGCCAAAAATTTAAATAAATGCATTAAAACTGAAAACAGTATATTAATAAAGACAGACTCGAGAAAATGTACCTGCTTGTGCAGCATCAGGAGACTTCCGTGATGTGGCTTTGCGTCATTTTGGTTGGGGGCAGTTTGGGCTGCGTATCGAACATTCATTGGTTTAGGATGTTCGGCGCTGGTGCGTAGCTTTGTTTCCATTGGCTGTTTCGCAGAGGGGCGTGTCGTAGTCAGCGGGCGGGGCGTAAACACGCCGGAGTGAGGAGCGCATGGTTGGAAATCAGACAACCCGGCAGCAGCAGCGGGGCCATGACCTGACAGTGGAGGTAATGATCAACTAAGTTAATTACAGTTATTTTTAATGTGAATCGGTTACATGTTATCACATTTCCCGTGTGATCTTGCTTATAATACGGCTGACGGCGTATTTATTAGCTGGCTTTGTATCCTTACTACTTTTGCTAACGTTAGCAGATCTGGGCACTTCAGTTTAGGCACTTAGCTTTAATTGAAACGAGTTATTAATAAAATAAATCAAATTTACAGCTAATGTCGGTTTGTTTCAGAGTGTGCTGGCTGGATGACTATGTTGAATGGTGAAGGTAATAGAAAGATATTTATTGTTATTAGCTGTGTTGACCACGTGTACGTTAACTAACGTTAAATGATGTACTAGCTGTGATGTTGGGGTATGTAGCGCAAGTTTCCGCGTTAAATCTCCCAACATTAAGCTTTGTTTTCCTCAGAGTGTTCATATAACGTCTGTTCTTTCAAAGCCCAGTCTGTAGTAGGTAGTGTAGACAGCATATGACTTTCGACTAGCAGGATTCAGCCTCAGCTACACTTCTGGATCTCCTTCAACTCAGTATTTAAGTTAACATGTATGTTTTACCTCTGTCTTTATCTATCTAAACTTATAAAGGATGGAAGGAATGAGATCTATTTGTATTAAGAATTAAAGCATGAAAATGATCCCCCACATCTCAGCTCTCCAAAAAGTAAGATTTACAGATGATCAGTGGTTGCAGATTACCTGTAGTGGTTCCTGGGACTGGCTTGCACTGTTTTTGGTTTTGCTGTACTTTGCTCAGCATGAGACTCGGAGCTCAGGGCCTTTTGGAAAGTGATCCGTACATCCCTGTTTTTCTTTGACAAAGATGTGAAGGATTACACTTCAGTAGGTGCTCAATTGACTACAGTGGGCCATTGTTTTTGTTCACAGTGTTCACAGTTCATGGCTTGACTATATGACTTTCTTCTTTTGAAATCACTTGTGTGAGCTGTAATGTGGTTAGTCTGTGCCGTTTTTGTAGCTGTTGTAATTCTGGCAGCTTGGTGTCAGTCCACATAATGAGGCCCAAATTCTTGAAGAGATTACTGTGTGCTGACCTGTGTAGTTCTAGGGTGCCGACTCAATAAATCATAAACCCTGTGCTTTAATGTTAGGTTCTCTTCAGCTGCCTTCCCAGCAGAAAGACGAAATGGAGGGCGAGGCGGGAGAGGTCACCCCTGAATGTGTGAGCCTGAGAACACCTGGGAGCTTGGGAGCGTTCATCTGTGGACCGCAGAAGCTGAAACTGAAAGATGTTTTTACTTGGTAAAACCCTCAAGATTAAGACTTTAAAAGCAACAATTTCTTTGATTTTTTTGAAAGTGTAGTCAAAATGTAATATATTTACGTTGATCGAACATGACATGGAGGCAAGTATTTGGGTCCTTGCGTATGAATTTGCCTTTTTCAGTGTTACTCCGGAAGTGTTGCCATCATTACATGTTAAATGAGAGAGGAGAGCCGGAGAACCCAGTTTCAGAGTCCTAGACGTCGCTCCCCTCGCCGATCTAAATACATCGTCAGCGCGCGAGCCAACCTTCAGTGAGCTCAGCAATTGCTAGTGCGAAAAAATACAAAAAGAGTAACTCGCGATGGTCTCACTGCACTAGTCAGAACTATTTGAACAGTTATTATTAGTGTGTCATGATGTTGTGCAGCATATAAGTTAGGGGGAATTCTCACTACGACCATTTAAAAAAACGCAGAATTAAGGAAGACATACATTTTTAAAAAGGCTGCATTTGAAGGTCTCTCACACCAGAAAACCTCCTCCCTTCTATGAAAGTGTGTGTGTGTGTATTACTTTTACCTACTAAGACCTTTTTCCTGGACTGCAGTGTTTGTGAAAAGAATTGCATGTTTTGTAAATGTTGTTGTTATGTGACACAACTGGCCACCGTAGTTGGGAGTCATCATGTCTCCACTCTCTGTAGCCCGTCTGTACTTTAGATTTCAGGGCATTTAAAGGCTAAGCTTCACTTATGCTCATACGACACTATACATTTTCATAATGCAACTACGTTAGCTTAGTATAACTTGAGCCACCAAACTTAGCAAGTGAAGCTAGTGTTAGCTAACATCAGCTAAAGCAGGTGAAGTAACAGCGCTTACACGGTTTACCTCCACATACACAGAGGCTCTTGAACACCTCTCACTGGTTCCCTACACGCCCATATTATTGGCAGTGCTTAATTTGTGCCGGATCTTGCTGGAACAAGGTCCGCACCTCTCATATTTCAGGCACCTGCGTTCCAGAACTTATTTATGTGGATCCACCACCTCTTTGATGTCTTTTTTTTTGTAGGACACCAAAGACTATTCATCCAGTGGCATCTCTGAGATCTTATGGTTGCAGCTCCTTACTGCAGTCATTAAAGTTAGGATTATTTTATTGTATAGAATGCTACTATGTTAGATGGACACTTGAAGCACTGTTGTGTCTATGCGTTCCAGGACCTTTTCCCTCACTGCCACTTGCTGGATCACCCCACCTTTAGTGTTCCATTACCTGATGTTTTACAAATTAAGCACTGATTGTTGGAACAGCGCAGTCATCGTGTAAGCCTACGTCCCATAGTTGTGATAATCCTCAGGCATGAAATGGTTGCTACAGATGACTGAATGAGAGGATGGTCCTTTCCAGTGTGATATGTTGGGGTCTTTAGGCCATTGGGTGGGGGGGTCCACTGTATATTGAATTACTGCAGCCAAAAACACCAACACCTTTCTATAATTTTGTATTACCGCAAGTGCATCTTCAGTGTTGTTGTTCACCATCTATGTCACACGCATAACACCTACAGCAGTTTCCGAACAGTGGGCGGAGCTAAACAACAGTCATTAAGCTGTATTCTAAATATTAATAATCACAAGTTAGGAACTCGAATTCTGCTGTATTTATGTGTTTGACATTTTCATATTAGCTGGTGCTTAGCCTTTAATAAAGTTCTGAAGCAGATATTGGCATCAGGTCATGTGTCAGTCATAGCCGATATCTAATTACATCTATTGCCTATATGACATAAATATTTATACTGCATAAGTCAGTAAAACGTTTGTCTCCGTTATCAATTGTGAACAATTCTCAATACCAGAAAATGATCCACATTACAGAATTAATTCTTTACTAACTGTCTGCCTGAGTAAATCGTTTTTGGCTGTCTTTGTTACTGAGGCCATGAACCATGCAACGCACCATAGCTATACTGTACTTTGTGTCCGTATGTTTTATTAACAGTGTACAACTGGTAGCTCTATAAGCTCTGTCATCAACAACGTACATCACCAGTATGATGGTTGTGACAAGCATGGCACCGTTAAAATATTTAATATTCATATTTGAGGTGTATATTCATTATGAACTTAAAATAGTTAATCCAGTACCAATTACAATTAATTGCTGATACAGCAAGATGTAACTACTTTATAGACATGGGACTTACAAAAGACTGTGCTTCTACGCCCCCAGGCGCCTCCTGAAGACGGTTGCTTTGGGTCAGGTCCTGTCAGTGTTGGTATGTGGGACGGCAGTGACTAGTCAGTATCTGGAGAAGAATGCTGTGGAGACTCCGATGCTGCAGAGTTTCCTCAACTATGCCCTGCTGCTTCTGACCTACACCTTAACCCTGGTATTCAGGAAAGGTAGGAGATTAATCCAGCCTTCGTGGTAGATTAGCTCAGCACATCAGTGCATATGTGGCTTAAAGGTTTTAAAATGAACGTTTAAAAAAAAAAAAAAAAAAGAAGCTTATTTTGAACCCTAGCAGGTGTCTTGGTGTGTGTTTTTATAACTACGGATTAATTTTTAGTATAGGTTGTTATATGAAAGAGAAAGTCATATTGCTCTGTCGTTTTCCTAATGTGTCATATTGTTCTGCCGCGATGCAAATGATTTATTTATGTATTTATTTATTTATTACATGCTTTAAATACCCACATGAAACCAAACTGATTAAAAGCTGTCCCCTCTCTTATGCAGGTGAAGGGAGTATTTTTCAGATTTTAAAATCAAAGTGGTGGAAGTATTTGCTGTTGGCGCTTACAGATGTTGAGGCAAACTACACAGTTGTGAAGGCATATCAGTATACTACACTTACCAGCATTCAGGTAAATCTCTGATCTCCATGGCAGCAGTTTTAGCTGAGTTACATTTTCCTGCCCCTTATTTACTATCCAGAATGACCCAAACCTGTCTTCTGAGTGTTGATGATGATGAAAATGGTAGATCGGAAAAACATTATTTTGCTGTGCGATGCCCTGCATGTACCTCTTGGTCATACATGGATTTTAAAGGTTGCATTTTTCAGAATTATTGTAATTCATCAGGCAATGCATTCAAAACCATGCTATAAAATAACTTTCTTTGTTTACAACTTTATCATTAAATTACCTGAGATATTCGAAAAAAAAGAGCTGCAGTTGCACTTAAGCATGTTGTCGCTGTCCAATGAAAAATAGGTATCTCCAAAATGGCAACTTTACCGGAGAGGCTAAAAACTGTCTTCACTTTCAATGGAAGTTAAAGGAACCAGAATTCTTTCCAAGCGATTTTGGAGCATTTCTCTTGCTCCAGTCATCATGAAACTTTCACACAATGTAAACAGCAGCTGCTCCATTTCAATGATGTGGACAAATAGAAACCAACAAAATTGGAGATAACATGTTTTTCATTGGACTGTGACGATAGAGAAGTGTTTATGATGACGTTCTGTACTGTTTGTTGAAAATCTGACAAGTGTCTTGTGTTGTACTTGTACTTGTAGTTGCTAGACTGCTTTGTGATCCCGGTGCTGATGGTGCTGTCCTGGCTCTTCCTGAAGACTCGGTACAGGCTGCTGCATTTTGTATCTGTGGGTGTGTGTTTGCTTGGGGTTGGCGCGATGGTGGGGGCTGATCTGTTAGCTGGAAGAGACCAAGGCTCAAGTGAGTACTCAGCTATTATACTATGGCAAAAACCATATTTTCTTTCTTTTTTCCTTTCCTCCTCCTTTTGTCTTTTTGTCGCTGCTGTCACTTGTTCAATTCAGCCATGTCCTTTGTTTTATTTTCACTTTCAGAGCAGAACTGGCATTGATTTAGTAAAAAATGGAAGAAACCAAGCGTGTGTGGATTAGAAATGTCACCTATACTAATATGCTGTGATTTACAGCTGTAAAAATGGTTCTATGTGGTTTTTGACATTGCTACACTTCTAGGAAAATTGGTGTAGAACCTTTACATCCGTCCATTAACTTCTGCTTTATTGCCGGGGTCACGGGGGGTGGTTGGGGTGGCTGGAGCCAATCAAAGTGTCATCGGACAAAGGCGGGGTACATCACTGACAGGTGGCCAGTCCAACACATGGCCAACACACACTCATGCACACACTCTTACCTATGGGCAATTTAGAGTGACCGATCAACCTAAAAAGCATGTGTTTGGACTGTGGGAGGAAGCCCACTCAAGCACAGGGAGAACACGCAAACTCCACACAGAACAGCTCAAACTGGGAATCCAACCAAGATGGTCTCGCTGTAAGACGACAGTGCTAACCATTAATCAACCATCATTACTTTTTTTAAATAAAGAAGTTTGAAGTAATATGTACTAAAGACTCCATATATGGAAGCTAGGCTTCAAAAACAGGCTCTTGTGAATTCACTGTTTCTATAATGTCATAAGAACCAACTCCTGTTCCTATATACCCCACAGCAGTTTAGCATCGTCCACTCATTGAAGTTTCAGGTCTGAGTGCTTTTCTGTATGAGGCGCAGTACAGCACAGCACAGCACAGCCAATCAGAACAGAGATCTTTACGTTTAAAGTTCATTAAAAAAAGTTAACACTCACACACACTCAACATTAATTGACAAGAATAATAGTTTTAAACCATTCCACTTCCCTCCCCCGACACCTTCATGTTTCTGAGTGTATTTATAATGTTGTTTATTCTTTTTCCTAAGATGCAAACATATTGCTGGGAGATTGTTTGGTGCTGATCAGTGCTGCTCTGTATGCTGTTTCTAACGTGGGTCAGGAATACGCAGTGAAGAACCTGAGCAGGGTAGAGTTCTTGGGTATGATGGGTCTCTTCGGGACCCTCATCAGTGGCGTACAAATGTAAGTCAGTTCACTGTAGCATGGTTAATATTTGGCTTATGGTGCAGTAATGTTTATTTAATGAAGTATTCCTTTTTCCTGAAGGGCGATCCTTGAAATCAGGCCGATAATGGCCATTAGCTGGAACTGGAAAATATGTGAGGAAATTTTTTTCTGGTGTTACTTTGAATACTTTTTTTATGTTTTCATTTAAGAGGATATTTATAACCTGCTGAGTGTTTCTCCCTCAGGCCTGCTCTTTGTTGCCTTCATGCTGTGTATGTATGGGCTGTATAGTTTCATGCCTGTGGTGATGAAGATGACCAGTGCAACAGCAGTGAACCTCTCTCTGCTAACCGCTGATCTCTTCAGCCTCTTATGCGGCATCTTCCTCTTCCAGTTCAAAGTGAGTGAAGTTCTGGACAGTGGGATGAAAGTCATAAATGATGTCCCTTCTTTACATGATTATTCGTATGTAAACACATAAATAATGATGGGTATGTAACTAATAATCATAGTTCAGTTTACAGTCTGTGTCAACCATTTTCATTCTGGACAGTGTATGTAACAAAAACAATGTATGTAACAAAACTTTCCATTTACATTTAAATCATCACAAAATGGAGCTTCTTTAGTTTAAAAACACAAATGTGTAGATTGAAGGTTTGGAGTCTAGATTTTCATGTACAGCATGTACAAGTGCGAATGCTTCATTTATACAGTGTTGTTAATTCTGTGTCTCGTAAAAGTACACAAACAGCATGCAACATGTAGTGTCAGTTGTTTATTGTTTGTTTTATTTTTATTGTTTAATACTGGCTGTGTATGAACTAAAGCAATAAGACAATCTTGCCAGTCATGGTTCCCAAACAAATCAAGATCCATTTATTCCCCCACTGCTGTTGATGGCAAAGGCTGGAATCGCTGGCATGCACTGCTGTGGCTGCTGGCAGCAGCAGAATTTTGCGTTGCTACTGTATTAAAAACAATGGAATATCCAGTGAATGACTGTGACTCAAATGGATCCATGCGCTCTTGTTTTTATTGTGCTGTTTAAGTGTGAACTATTTCGTTTGGACTCTTTCTCAGCAACCTGCATTGCATAAACAAACAGACATTAGTTGCTTGAGATAGGCTGTAGTTGTAGAAGTCATTCATATATATATATATATATATATATATGATAAGAATTATATCATATAAATGATATTATGAGAGATTTATAGGAACAGACAAAATATATATGTATGTGTGTGTGTGTATATATATATATATATATATATATATATATATATATATATATATATATATATATATATATATATATATATATATATATTAGGGCTGTAGATTGGCAAGAAGTTGTTCATGATACAATATACAGCGGTCATGATTCAATATATTGCGATATTGCAAGCCAAGTGATAAATTGCGATTTTTCAAATCCTACTATTAAAAAACACCACTCTATGAACAGGTTTGCCAATTCTTACAATATCACTGCGCCCTTGTGCTGCTTGTTAATGTTGGAGTGGAGCTGAAAATGGATTACAACACTGCCATCTAGTGGTCATCTGTGTATTGATACGGTGTTTTTGAGAATCAGTATGCTATCAAGAAACATAATATCCCAATATTTTTTTTTTTTTCTCGATTTTTCTGACTTTGATGGTCATATATTAACAAGAGACTTGCCGATGGTGAAATACAAGTGCATTGTGGGATTTTTGATTGCCTTGCCACAATTTGGACGCAAAAATTAAATCGAGCCTTAAAATGCAAATAGGGATCCGTTTCGATCACAGCCAATGTAAACACAACGTTAAACAGTTTGGATATGGATTTTTTCCCCTCTTAAACTGATACATCTCCATTGTTCTTTACAGTTCTCCGGCCTGTACATTGTGTCTTTTGTGGTCATCACCGTTGGTTTCATCACATTTAACGTCGTGCCCACCTACACGGCAGACGTGTCTGGAAACAATGAGAGGGCTTATCAGACTGTTGCTACTTCAGAGGTCGTCCAGGCAGAGGGAGAAACCATCCTAGTGGAAGGTCAGGAGAAACATGCTGAGACAGCCTGCAGTCAAAGAGAACCTTGCGCCACGCTCTGCACGCTGAAATGCATGGTGTAGTTTATGGCTCTACAGTGTAGAATCAGGTTTTTAGAAGCCTCATTTTAGGGGCAGCACTTTTTTAGTGTAACCAAATGCAACATGTGTTACTTTGTCGTGCCTTCTGCTGTATTATGTCAAAAAATATGTTTTATGGAATCGGTGACAGTGGTTGAGATTAAAATAATTATATTTCCAATATGTTAAAAAATAATTACCATATATTTATCTTATTTCATCTGCTACTCAAAGTATGGTCAGCTCTACTTTAGATGTCTTGTTCATTTTGGACACTTTGTTTTATGGTATAATAGTGGTCAGTGGTTTATTAAAAAAAAAATTGTTTTCTAAATGCTGTCTGCCACATTGGTAGTGAACAGTGAAACGCCATTGACGGTAAATTGGTATTTTCTTGTGTTTTAAAGTCCATTGGCTGAAAATGAATGTCATTAGTGTCTTCTATTCTTTTAGTATGTACATGAAAATCAAAATATTTGTATTATTCAGCCATATGTTTAGACTGGAAAACATTATTTTACTTCTGTTGATTGACACATGTACTGAAATGTCTCTTGCACTGTTTGCCAATATCCAAATCAGCGCTGCTGTTAGTTACTGAAGGTGCTAAAACACTCTAAAGGTTTAAAACTTCTAAAGTAGTACAAGTTCTTAAAGTTTTAAAGTTATTTTGGTTTACTGTAGCCAAACCTTTTTTCTGTCATTGCCTCATACATTTACAGTTAGTGCTTATTTTATTGTCATGAGTATTCAGTTCAGAACCTAGAACTACACTAAATTGGGTTCGTATTCCTGAATGTAGTTTTCTTTGGGCAGTTTGTTACAAAGTTGTTCTTGTGCTGAGAGTAAATGTACCGTAAATAAAAAGAAAAACACTTTTGTAGTAATATTTTGATAATATAATAAAAGTTACATTTTTATTTTCATTCATGATGACTTATGTGATGTTTTGTTGATGTTTTCATGTGTTTTTTTTTTCCATCTCTGCCATGATACAGTTTGTTCCCAGCTCCAGTCCGGTAGAGCCCACCTGCACTGCAGAGTTCTGTATTTTCAGCTTAAGACGGCCTTGATGAATGAGCCGCTGATATGACTCAGGAAAAACATGGACCTGCAGTGCAGCTGGGGCTTTCAAGGCTTTCATTTGGATACACAAGATTCTGTTTATTCCTGTGTTTATGTGAACAGTAACAATTAGGTTTGAGTGACAGCTAGGACTGGGCAATTTTAGTGCTCTTAAGGTCCCAAGTAAATGAGTATCGTAACATTAGACAGATAAATGGCACTGTGTTCCAGTCAGAAAATATACTGACACCCCCTGAAAAACAGAATCATTT
Organism: Megaleporinus macrocephalus; assembly: GCA_021613375.1. NCBI lineage: Eukaryota > Metazoa > Chordata > Actinopteri > Characiformes > Anostomidae > Megaleporinus > Megaleporinus macrocephalus. The sequence continues at coordinate 17,773,285 of CM038717.1, read as the reverse complement.
TGTCCTGCAACACTGTATGAGCTATTTTGCCATGAATGTGTTTTAACATGTTTAACATGCTTATTTCAGAACTATAACAATCAAACCATTGTCTCAGTCACCACACTGTAAACCCGGGTAAGTTGATTGTACTTAGAGTTTGATAAAATACTTAAGTAATACAAACTATAGGAAAATCAAATGGTTTGAGTAAAATCAACTTAAATGTCAAATAGCCTGGAAGTAATAATTTGAGTTGAATACAATGTAATCTAAACTGTACTTAAAATATTTTGTAAAATCAACCCTGCTGACCATTTAATTCAACTCAATCAAAATTAAGCTGTGAAAAACTGAAAAACTGAAAAATACTTCTTACCTTCATCAAAAGAACACACACAGCAGTTAAATTTAGTTTGATTACATCACTGGGATCGTCGATCCTGACCCCCTTAAAGGTTTAACAGTGATGACTGATTTTGATTCTTAAATACAGTTTACACATTAAAATGACAAAAACACAGTAAATTACATTTTCTAACTTTAGAAAAGCATCAAGTGCAGAACCACAGTTTTACATGACTTGAATATGGAAAACAACTTACCAGGTTCCAGAATGTGAAAAAGAGAGGGAAAATGGCACCTTGGTTAATTGCAGTCCTCTGTAGCCCTTCAAGAAAAGAAAACAAAGAGGAAAATATCCACTGTAGACAAATCCCAAGACACTATAGTGTTTCTGTCCGAGGAAAAGAAGTTAAACGCAGAAAACACCAAATATCGCAGTGTAAAAAATAGAAAAAGACTTTACAAGGTCTGCTAAACAAGCTCAAAACTAGTCTTGATTGAACTGACCAATGAGAATCTGGCCAGGTGCTACAGCGGGGTGGTCTAAGCTAAAACCGGATGTTTTTAAGTTTGTTCAACTTAAAAATATTAGCATACTCAGTTATTCTAAACATACTAAAACGGGTTGTCATTTAATAAAACTTTTGTTTTTAAGCAGTCATTACACAAACTCTTTACACAAAAACTAATTATGGGTTAACACTGCAGGCAGTATCTTCCTATGCGTTTCAAGTAATAACTTCCTGTGAGGGAGCTTTTATATATATCGTCACACACACCCCAGTAAACATACACACAGTGAGCACACTTGCCCCAAGCATTGGGCAGCCCTATCCACAGCACCCGGGGAGCAGTTAGTAGTTAAGTACCTTGCTCAAGGGCACTTCAGTTGTGTCCTGTTGGTCTAGAGGTTTGAACTCGTGACCTTCCAGATCCCAATTCGGTCCCTCTGTTGAACTATAGATTGTTGGCTTCATACTGGAGCATTGATGGAAGTTGTTTTTTATTGTATTTAAATGCTTTTTTATAAACATATAAACATTTTTATATGATGAAAGCTGTAGTTTTGCTGTCTAGAGCCATCTAGCAGCAGTATGAATGCTGAAAGTCTGGGCTTTATAAAACTGCTCTAGGAAAAAAATAAAAGTAATGACTGTGGTAGTCAACTCAACAGTGCACAATGTATAAGTCATAAATAAAACTACCTATTTTTATTTTATTTCCATCCACAGTCATCTAAAATCTGCTTTTATTTCTAACACTCCATCAATACTTTCCCTGGCTAGGAGCACAATTTGCCATTCTGAGCTACATTAGGAGAAAAGCTAACAGAAAAAGTCTGCAAGTGGTTCAGCAGCAGCAGGTGAGTGGGAGCTTAACCAGGCTGGTAAGGCTGCATTGCGATGCTCCTCAACTAAGCTGCCTTGTTTCCACACCTGTATTCCGGCCAGCGCTGCGTCCCGCGCCGTCATTGGCCGGCAGGGTATTCCTCACAGGCTGAAACAAACCTGGAGTCACTGCTGAGTGCTGGCGGTTATGAAGTATTAGCAAATCACATCGCACGGGGCTGGACATCACTAGCCAATCACAGCCCAGGAGGGCGGGACTTTGCCGGAATGAGGGTGGAACATTTGCTTCAGCGACGAGCACATCATGGAGGAAGAGCAGGTACCTTCCATCTAAAGCAGCAGCAGCCTGGTTTCTCCACAGCGACCATCTTAAATCGTACGTGATTTTCCACTGTTTCTTTATTTTATCCGGTGCTGGTAAGGCTGTTTAACGGCTCTGCGCGTTGTTTTGTTTGTCAAAAAAGCACATTTATATGCGCCTCGTCGAATATAATCCCCTTGAGGCTTCCCTGCCCGGCGATAATCAGAGCTGCATAACGGTCATTTTTAATTAGCGACCAAGTGAGCTGCAATACGGAGCTGAAGCTAAATCACCACAAATCAGTCGATAAACTGTGGTTATAGCCTGGAGATGTATTATCTGACTAGTCAGTCCCTCCGAGGGCTGTATGTTGAGGTGTAGTCGCCATGGTTTAAGGATACACACATATCAAGGCGACGTTTAATGCTTGGTTGTGGGTCTGTTGTAGGTGAGCACCTCTACAAGTCAATCTGGGCCATTAAACAGGAGAGATGAAGCATTTTCTGAGGTAAGAAACGTTTAAGTTTCAGCTTCGAGCATATTCATTACACAGTCCAGCAAGCTACATGTCTGTATTGCTTGGAGATGTTTCTACTAAACCAGTGATGTCTATCAGTGTGGTTGTGCAGTAGGCCTGTTAATGTCTTCAGGGTTTATATTCAGGCCTGCTTTGTAACCTCTGAATTCATACTCTGTGTTTAACTTCTTCCAAATGAATTATTTCTGAATGGCTCATTAACAACAAATGAAATTGTAATGACAGAAATCTGCATATTGCAGCCAGTGCAGGTCAGAGGCCAGCTCATACACTTCCATCATTCAAACAGAAAAACATTATTAACTCTGTAGTTCTCTACGTGCTGTCGGTGGTTAAATACAGAGTTTGCTTGAACATCATTAACTTCTAATCAGGACTACAGCGATCTATTATTTTAATAATTTAGTATTCTATCGATTATTCCATGGATTAATCGAGTAATCGGATAAAATATATATTTTAAGTTAAAGAGCAATAGTAAATATATAAGATAAAATAGGACAGGTTTCTTAACATTTATTGCTTAAATTGCATGTAGTACAGTTTTCAAGAAAACATTTTAATATTTACTATTATTGAAATGTATTGCTAGACCTATATATCATGCTATAAGTTCACAAGACTGGCTACTGTACACTCATTTACTATGCTGAAGCTTGTCCTACACTTGCTGACCCACTTACTGCAAACAAACTGAACTGAATATTCTCACTGTATTGGATTTGGTGCATTTTAGGGTCCAAATTGGTACAAACACCACCTGATAGTTAGTTTGCTGTGTATTTTATGCATCACTGTGAGTGAAGAGGGTGTGTGAGGGGTGTATGTTCTTGTGAGTGTGTGTTTGTTTGTAACTATGAACAAAACGATAATGTGAATGAAGCTCAGGCTTTAATTTACTGTGGTTATGTTCTTGAGCAAAGCCTAGATCATTTACGGATATAACTCTGTATCTGACTTACTTTCTTTACTAGCCGTTACGTATAACCATAACTAACATACACGCTTTACTAGCCCTTATCTCAAATCACCATCACTGTTTTACTCTAAATGTTATTGTTACAGTCTGAGGACTGGAGGTGTAGACTAAACTGCTTTCTGCTCAGATGCTTAGACACTGATGTGGTGCTCGGCTGGGGGTCACCGTAAAACTCAGATTCGCTATCAGTTTGCTGGGAAACCTTAGTTGCTTATTTCTGACGTTAGCTTCTTATTTGAATTTTCCGTTCCACATGTAATGGGACAGAAGTTACATTCTGATGCCTGTAACTGCTGCGTCATTTAAGGGGGAACGGCGGAAATCACATAAGAAGCTAACTTCAGCCACGTCTTTCTTCAGGTTTACGCTCAGTAACGGCTCCCTCAGCTAGTTCGGTTTCACAGTAGACTTTGGACACTGTGTGTGGTTTTCTCTGGCCCGTCTCTTCTGTTCGCCTCTCCTTATTTTCTCTCTCTTTTTCTATTTCGCAATCCGCACCATCAAACCACGCAACACAGTAAGCGCGCGCTGTGCAACAGTATAAGTCATACCTGCGAAACAGTGCGCTGTATATGGTTGTATGGACTAAACGAATCTTCTTGAAACATCTTTTTGTAATCGTGTTACTCGAGTTCCTTGAGGAATCGTTTCAGCCCTACCCAATCTTTTTTTTGTCAGCCATTTTCAATTACTGCAGAAGAACTGAAAAACCTTCTGCTTCTTCCGCTAATATTTAGAAGAAGCGTAAAGGTGCCATAGAATACATTTATTCAGTATTCTCAGTTGTTCTCTGATGTTCTACATAGAAGGTATGTGAAGGTATATTTGGGTGGACAACGCCCCGATGCAGTTTTACTCGCTCATTTACATCCCTATGACTTGACCCTAGAAAAAACAAGCTGCTTTCCATATTTTTGTGAGTTCATGAAAGACTTTTGTGAGCTGTGCTCTGACACCACAATGATAACACAGAAGCAGCATGTCCAAATAGACACACACAGAAAATAAAATGAACCTTGGCAACAGCACAGAGTAAGTTAGTTGTTAGCTTCATAGGAAACCTCTAAGATGATGTGGGTTATTCTGTTAATAAGTGCATAAAATCTCGCAGCATGGCTGCTACTTACAGGACGCTTTTGGGGTTGTGATGTTAATGGGACGTTAACTGCTCCTCTGTTCGTGTCTTCACTGCGTGCAGCATTAATATTGTCTGAGGTTCTGAATTTTGGACTTAATGTTGTGCAGGATCTTGTTAAAAGGTGTACCAAATAGTACCACAGCTACATTCTGATGTCTGAACAAGCTGTAAGGTGGAACAGCACATTCAGTTAAGAAGCTGGTAAAGTGGAAGCCAGCTCCACCCTTGTTTAAAGAAGAACATAACCCATACCCACTGACAGTTCCTTAGAAAGAGTATGAAAAGTTCCAACATCCTCTTCACAGTCTGAAACAATACATTTCTGTATGGTCTGCCGTTGCTGTTGCTCTATTGTCTTTGTTTCTGCTGGGTTGCAATGTGAGCTGTTGTATATAACTTGAAGGTGTGATTTTGGGGGGAGTTGGGACGTAACAGTGTAGTATTTTGGAAACGGCTTTTTTTTCTGGCCTCTTTTGTAAATACAAAAATTGTATTTTACAGTGTTTCCATAGGTTCATGTTATGTCAGTTCTAAGTACTAAAAATCTTCTTTTTCAGCTATGCCAGTTTTAATACAGTTCCATTCTTTGGCACGGTTAAGCTGCTGATTTGAGCCCTCCCTTAGCATACTTTTATAACATGATAATTCTGTCTTTATTACACTTAGGCTTGCTGCTGCGTGTCAATGAGGAGCCGTGTCAGTCCCATCAGTCATAATTGTCAACATGACTCTCATCACCAGTCGGACTGCAGCAGGTTTAATCTTAGCATAGTGGTGACGTTTAACTGCAGTGACTAGATGGCTAGATTGGTAGATGTTCGTATTAATAGATGAATAGATGGGTTGATAGTTGAGTAGATACATGGGTGCATGGATAGATATGTAAGTGAAAGTAGGCTTTGGCCATGAAACGTTAGTAGAGTAATATGTCATGTGACTTGTTTTGTTTTTGTTTTTCTTCTCTTAAACGAGCATTATGTAAGATTTTTAAACTAAAAATCCCAGAATGAACTACAATTTTCAACAGAATGTGACAAAATAATGTCCGAGACTTCTTTGTATCGTGGTTGCAGAGATATCTAGTTACCAACTAGCCTCCACTTGTCCTATCTTAACATGCAACTTTGTATCTCAAGAGGCAATAGTGAGTTACTGTAGTGTTAAGTATCACTGTTGTGATAGTCTAGACTGTTAAGAAGGAGGTGGGACTGTGTCTGTTGTGGTGAGATGTTGCTGCCTTTTGTTTGGTGTATGAAATTGGCAGGTTGTGTCATCTTACAAATTGCTCCTTTATTATAGCACCAAAAGGAACATTAGACAGTATGGTAAACCTTAATAGGACAGATAACAGATTTCCCAAAAGTAAACTTGCCATTTATTTAGTCTTGAAGTTTGATGACTTACATAATAATCTAACATGATCTGGAACACACAAATCATGTCTGTGACAGGTTAGGTTTCACTTTCACCACCAATACTGGCATACGTGATATGTTGCCCGGCTCCAGATAGAGCCATAGACAGACAGATTTCCTATGGCATGTATCAGTTTGACAGTACAGTATGCTGCCGCTCATATTGCCCACTGCTTTGCAGCGCAGTGACCCATTTCTAGTGGCGCTGCTCAGATTTGCCACAAAATGTCATAATTGGTTTGGCCGGCCCATGGCCCACTTACCTCTGTGTCCCAGATGAGCTTCTTTATGCTCTCTAAATAACATGCTTTTACATTAGGAGCCTTTTACCAGAGTAACACATAAATCTATTTTTCTCTTGTGCTTCTGCTAAATCAGCCCCAGTAGTGTTGCCTGGACATAGAATGCCGTTTATGATGCTGTCCAGTTGCTATTTAGATCCAGTCAAATGTAAGAAGTTCTTAGTGATCCTCTTAGTAAGTTCCCTCTATTCTGGGAGAGCCTGGTTCCCATTTTTTTTTAATGTAGGTTTATTCCTAGCTCTCTGTCTTTCTCTCGCTCTCCCAGGGTGTTGACCCAGTTCCTGGTGTTTCTGTACTGCAAGTGTCTATGGCGAGGACTGAAGTTTGTCATCAGGAAGGTGACGGGAAGATGTGAGCTACAGCGCATCTGTTACAACAACAAGCCTGGAGCTCGCAGGACCCTCAAGATTGGTATACAAATAAACAATAAACTGCAGCAGTAGTTATATTAACCCTGTAAACTTTAAGAAAATGTGCAACGGATCCGACTTCGGACATCTCTCCCACACAGCCACTTAATTTTAATGTTAGTTTCGTAGTAGTTACTGGATAATAAGCCTTAGACTGAATACTGTCAAACACATTAAACACATATGTTGTTTGACCTACTTGACTAAATAGAAATGGGGGGGCGAACTGAACTTCAGTAATTCTTTAGCGTAATAAATCTAAAGTCCATAAAGTCGTTGGGATGTTCTAACTTCACCTGTGTTTGTTGCAGAGTCGTCGCTGAAGTGTTCTAAGAATGAGGTTAGTGAAGAAAGGTTCCTGATCACTTTCATTCAGCACATGTTGATACAGTAACAATATTTACTGAATAAGATTTTTCTTTAAAATTGTTAACATCCTACAGTGCGTTTATAATAGCTTTAAGCCTAATACTTGCTTCTTCTGCCTCAACAGCTTCTCCAGTCTGCAGTCAGTGTCCACCCAGACGCTGTCGAAAAGACCATAGATGATATCATGGCTCTGAAAAAAATCAACCCAGACACAAATCCACAGTAAGAAAACAGATCAGCATGAGACATTATCCTCCTTTCACTACTGCACGGTTCATGTATCCTGGCTATCAGGATTATTTCTGGATATGGATTATCTACACAAAAAGCAGGTGTAAATGCTCCCGTCACTCCACTTTAGGGCGTGGTCTGCGATGCCTTTTGGAGAGACGTACTTACACTACTACATGACTACAGTTTTGAAAATGCCAGATGCCTGTTAAAACATTTTAAAATTGATGATCATGATAAATGGACCAATGGAAAAGCCTCAAAATGACTTCCATTAACCTCCATTTAAAGTTAAGAATTCTGTAAATGTATCTCCATAATGGTAACTACAGCAAAGCATTCTTTACATTGAATGCAAGTTAATGTAAAAACATTCAGAGCAGTGTTGAAGCATTTCTATAAATCCATTAAACCTGAAGGTGTCACACAAAGGGGCAGTTGCCTAAATGATGTAGAAAAAAGGTGATGCTTGTTTTTTGGGACAGTGACATTATCTGCTTTTCCCTGACACTGAAAAATTCATTATTTGTATTTAAAGGCTATTTTGGTTGGAAATTGGTCAAAAAGAATGCATGGGCTTGGACTTTTGCACAGGATTGTACAGAAGTACACTATATAATCACTTTCATCACAATACATTATATAATGATGCACATCACAGTACACACAGTACATTATATAATGATGCACATGGTTTGTGACTGCCATGACTAATACAAGAGGCAAATAAGAGAAGAATTTAGTTTAGACAGTGTTTATTTTAAGCGGCGGAACTGTTCTTGTCTTTACGGTATATGGGCTTTGTGGAGCCAATCAGATCTGTGCAGATTCGGGAGTGCGGTGCGCGCACAGGTGAGGTATGAAGCAAGAAGCAGAAGTTAGAGAATAAAGCAAGTTGGAGGAAGGCTAATCCAGATAGTGTGCTCTAAAAAGTTTTTTTCAATTTTTCTATAAATAAACACTTTAGGATGCACTTTTTTCTAAATCGTCCTGTTTTTGTAATGTAGCCCTTGTTTATACTTGAAGTGAAGGAAAAAACATTGATTTGGAGTTTATAAATGAATTCAGTTCAGCGTTTAAACAGTAAATATTGTTGGAATATGTTGAACAGTATTTGTAAGTTGTTTGTCTTTCAGTTGGTGATGACATAGATTGCTGATTCTAGGCTACTTCAGTAAATAGGATATGGCACTGAATCATAACACAAGTTGGAAAAAAATTATGACGGTCTGGACCTTGGTCTTAATACCCCTGTCATATAGCAATCATATTTCAAACCATCTAACCAAAGACGCATTTGACTACCAGGTGTAAATGCATCTAAGTCCTATCACAATATAATCATACATGAAATGACTAAATATGAAACCCTAATAAGATTATGTCTTTTCCCCAGACTTGCCATCTCTCTCCAGGCCAGCCTCTTTCAGATAGTGGGCTACAGAAACCTGGTGCTGGAGGTGGAGAAGCTGCGCAGGGAACCGTACGACTGTGAGAATCCAAAGCATGAGGAGATGCTTATGAAGGTATCAGCACTGACTTTTGAGATGATCTGAATTTTTACCGCTAATACTTTGGGAAATGAAAAATAATATTTCTTCATGTTAGAGCCAAAGCACTGTTCATTACTGCACACTACATTACTCTGAGTGCGTTTTCAGAGTGGGTCTCTCTCTTCTTCAGCTGTGGAAGGAACTCCGTCCTGAGTCTCCTCTCACTGGACGCATCTCTAAGCAGTGGTGCGAGATTGGTTTTCAAGGCAGCGACCCCAAGACCGATTTCAGGGGCATGGGTCTACTGGGTCTGCACAACCTGCTGTGAGTATGTGTGTCTGTTGGGAATGGAATGTTTTAGGAAAGTTAATCCAGAGTAGGTTTAGCACAAATGTATTCATTGACATTTCATAAGATGTCATTACCACAGCAACAGCTGACTCAGATTGAAGAAAAATTCAATTTCAGCATAATCTGATACAAACATGTTTAAATAAGTGTCTTATGTATATTATGCTTAGGGATGCAGCAATAAAAGACAGGCTGATGCTGATTTCACAGACTTATATACACCGAGCAGCTGTAACATTAAAACCACCTTCTTGTATCTACACACACACTGTCCATTTTATCAGCTCCACTTAACATATAGGAGCAGTTTGTAGTTCAGCAATTACAGACTATAGTCCATCTGGTTCGCTGCATACGTTGTTTATCCCCCTTCACCCTGTTCATTAATGATCAGGAGCCCCATAATACCACCACAAAGCAGTTACTATCAGGGAGATGACATCACTTACATGATGGTGATGTATTAGTGTGTATTACTCTGGAATGAGTGGATCAGACTATTAAACTGGACTGAGACTAGTCCACCAATCACTGATGAAGGTCTAGAGAATGACCAACACAAACTGTGCAGCAACCGATGAGCTATCATCTTGGACTTTACATCTACACGGTGGACCAGCAAGGTCTAAAGGAGTGGACAATAAGTGGTCCCAGTGTTTAATAACTCCAGCAGCACTGCTGTATCCGACCCGCTTATGCCAGCACAGCACACACTAACACACCACCCCTATGTGAGTGTCACTGCAGTGCTGATAATGACCCACCATCCAAATAATATCTGCTCTGTGGTGGTCCTGTGGGGGTCCTGAAAACAACAGGGTGAAATGTGACTAACAAAGTATACAGAGACCTACATACACCTTTTTAAAATGGAGGAGTTGGCACTGTATTCACCTGAGTTGGTATTAAGATGTAATAGAGCACTTAAATGAAGATTGTGGTATAATAAATATCCATCCATCCATTATCTTCCGCTTTATCCCACTCGTTGGGGGCACTGGGGTGCTGGAGCCAATCCCAGCATCATCAAGCGAAGGCAGGGTACACCATGGAGAGGTCGCCAGTCCATCGCATGGCCAACACACACACACTCACATCTACGGGCAATTTAGAGTGACCGATCGACCTAACGTGCATGTGTTTGGACTGTGGGAGGAAACCCACTCAAGCATGGGGAGAAAATGCAAACAACGCACAGAACAGCCCGGACCAGGGATCCAACCCGGATCGTCTAGCTGTGGGCCCACAGTGCTAACCACTAAATATATCATTAAATATTGTTTTAAAATATTGTTTAAATTTGAACATCTACTTGATATTTGTAAGCGTATGTGCCTGTACTGAACTGATTCAGATATCATTGCACATTTGTATTTATTACTACATACGATGATTTAAAACCCTTAACTTAGTTATCGTAGTTATCACCATTGGTAACATAAGCATGGTGTAATGTGATCATATTTTCTCTTAGGATCATCCAGACATCAGAAATGGCAAACAGTTAGAAGGGCAGACAGAAATGAATTGACTCTTATTTAAGTAACTATGTAACTATGTGATTTCACACAAATGTTGTATCTGAAAGTAAGTAATCACTGTTAACTCTTTAGGGTTAAACATTGAGCTCATGTGTGAAACCCTCTTTGTAGAGCAGTTCCTGTTTGTGGTGAGTGATCAGGAAAGCCTTAATAACAGTGGACTGTTATTACCATATTTGTGTATCCAAAAAATGATGGTGTCTCTTGATCGCATTTCTGCAAGCGCTTGTATGCTTGGTTTTGTTCTACCCACTGACTGGCTGTGAGAGAAGGCAGACGGGTGGTTAAATGTGTAGACTGAAAGCTCAGTTTCATTCTATTATTTGAAAATGCTGAAAAACATATCCGAAGTGCATCTGTCTGCTCGTAAAACTGTTTTATAGTCGCTATTAAGCGCCTTTCTCTGCCGTCTTCCAGATCATTCTGTCTCCACCCCGCTCGCCTGTCGCAAATGCAGAAATATAGCAGTAATTATCTAAGATGGCACCAGTGGTATTTGTTTTTATCATCTGTAAGGCCAGTTAATCAGAGGTTGTGATCCCTTTATCTGTTTCCTTTGCTCTAATAGGTATTTTGCAGAACACGACAAAGCCACTGCTCTCCAAGTGCTCCATGACTCTCTGCAGCCCAAACACAGGTCAGACACTTTGCACTGTCACGTGCCTGAGCCTTCTGCTTAAACTCCATGTCCAGAACATCTTCATTTCATAATTTCACAACAGTCTTAATAGGAACTCAGCTCGGATGGTGTTCAAGAAGCAGGGATCAGACTGGCATATCTGAAATTACATATTACAGGAAATTGCAAGGGTTGCATATCATTGCACCTGCATGATAAAAGCATTCAGATGTAAAATAAAGTCACTCAGAGTGGTTGGATGTGAAGTGTGCCGTTCTTGTTTGCAGTGGTGGTTTTAGGAACCAGACATCCAACACGTTAAAAAGCAGTTTTTACATGAAATAGTTACAAATACGTTGCTTGATGTAGTTCTGCGATTGTTTTGTATTAACGCTTTGAACTGGAAGGTAGTTTTAAAACCTGTGCATGGAGGAGAAAAGTGCAAAGTTCAAAACCCTTGGAGTTTGGGGAGGGTTGCGGTCCCTGAAAATAAACTTGACGTTATGCAGTCCGTTAGAGAAAAATAGACTCAAATACAAATTCAGGAAAGGCTTAGCTGCTTCAGCCACAAAACGGCAAGCATCTATGTTTTAATAACCTAGAGGTACAGCACTAGTCTGCCTCAGCATGGCGCTGTAGCAAACTGATTCACCCAGTTTGTTCTTCAAAGCCAAGCAAATGTAACTGGAATACTTTACAACATGCCGTAACTTTATTTGTAATAAAGCACGGGGTGCTGGAGCCAATCCCAGCATCATCGAGCGAAGGCAGGGTACACAATGGACAGGTCGCCAGTCCATTGCATGGCCAACACACACACACACTCACATCTACAAACAATTTAGAGCGAGTGATCAACCTAACATGCTTGTGTTTGGACTGTGGGAGGAAACCGGAGTACCCGGAGGAAACCCACTGAAGCACGGGGAGAACATGCAAACTCCACACAGAATGGCACAGACCGGGAATCCCACCTGCATCATCCCTGAAAATAAACCTGAGGTTATTCAGTCCATAAGAGAACAATAGACTCAAATACAAATTCAGGAAAGGGTCATTGCTTAGCTGCTTCAGCCACAAAACGGCAAGCATCTATGTTTTAATAACCTAGAGGTACAGCACTAGTCTGCCTCAGCATGGCGCTGTAGCAAACTGGTTCACCCAGTTTGTTCTTCAAAGCCAAGCAAGTGTAACTATGCGCTCATATAACTTTGCAATAGGCCGTAACTTATTTGTTACTCTAAAAAAAAGTGCTAATTTTTTTTAAAAGACTGTGAAACTGTGAGTTGTGTCTCGAACTGAAGACAAAAGAGGAAATCTCAATTATTTTGTGGGAGAATGCACTACCACACTAGAATAGAAGAATTGGTAAACCAAACCTTGTGTTGCCAGTGAAGCTAGTATCAGCACTTCCATGATAAGTGAGTTAGCAGCCAACACTGGAATAGCCAGTTGGCATTGGTTTGCACACTGATGGAGAGTACAACAGTGGCATTGAAAGGCAAATGAACAACTAGAATTTATTATTTTTTTCAGATTCACACTGTTTAACCATCATCAACAGTACATATAAAAGCTCTGGTGTAAGTGTACTGCTTATTTAATTATAGTAAATAAAATAATAGATATCACTATCCTTGGTTTGCAGTGTTTAGTCGGTAAGTTTTTATACAGGATGCACTTTTACATCAGACCACTGTGAGTGACTTTGTTAACATCTTAACAAATTGAACTGTGCAGAGTTTTTGAAAATAAAAGTGGAATGTAAATCGATGTATACATGGTTGATACATTTTTAAAAATCTTTTGTTGTCTTTTGTTTATAGGCAACTAAATAGCTGTACAGTGTGTTACTTTAGATATTCTCCCAAAGTATGAAACTTTATAAACTGGCTCTTCTGTTCAGCACTCAGCACTCCTTTCGTTTCAAGCGTTTCTCATACACATCACATTCTTTTTTACAGCAGTGTCGCCGGTTTTTATGCTCTTCAGTCGTTCGCGCATTTAGCATGCTCTGTCACCACGTCACGCATATCAACACGTTCCTTTTCTTTTTGCTTTCTCGTTTTATTTTGTGTCATCACTTTGTCATGTGCAGGACCATTTCCAAAGAGGAAGCCAGGTACTCCCATCTTTTCTCTCTCAGTAAGAACATTTTATAATTTTGTATTAATCTAATGGCTGTATTTTTTTCCCTTTATCTCTAAATCTCCTCACCTCACCTTATACACAAGGCATTATGCTCCATTGTAACATTGGTTAGTAGCTGTGAATGCTTTCTGATTTCTCCTGTCTCATTTCCTGTGTTAAGACTGTCTGTCACATTCAGCATGTTTTGTTTTTGTTTCTTCTTACTTGGATGGATTCTGTTCAGTGTTTGAAAGATTGGCATGCTTGAACATGGTCTAACACTCTTTTTTTCCCCACAGTAAGATGAGCAAAGCTGATTGGGAAAAGAAGAAATTCGACAAAGCGATTGGGTGAGTGAGGCAGGCATCGTTGTGTGATTGTTTCAGTCTGTTTCTAAACTAATTTATCCTGTTTTAAAAGTCTTAGTTAGGAAAACATGCAAAAAGCAGGTGTGTGCGTAAATGTAAATCCTAAAAGAATAATTTAAACAGGTTTTGGGTCTTACCTCTTTACGTGTGAACATTACAAGGTTCATCACACCTCAAATGCAAAACATTACATTGATGAAGATATGACGGCAGTAGTAGATCATTCACTTCATCGCTGTCCACAAGTATCTCTAAAATGTAAACTTTACAGGAGAGACCAAAAACATACTCTACTTTTAATGGAAGTCAATGGAACCAGAATTTTTGCCAAGAGATTTTGGAGCATTTCTATTGGTCCATTCATCATAAAATGCTCACACAATGTAAATGGCAGCTGTCGTGTTCAAACGATGTAGACAATTAAAAATGGACCAAAATGGAGATGCATGTTTTTCATTGGACAGCGACGACTTACATCCTCAAGGGACACATGGATCATCAGGTTTTGACTGATTCTCTCTTACTCTTTCAACACGTTAAAGCCGTTAGATTCATTCTCTAGGGGGCAAAGCACAGCAAACGTTCCAGTGCAGCTTTGAAGGCTACATATTATACCCTCTGTTCAAAAGGAAACAGTTCTATGGAGGCTTAATGAGAGTTCTGTGACATTCTTTGGTTAAATTAGCGCAAGGATGAAGCAGGACAGCCTCGTTCTCCTCCGTCTGAACAGTCCTTTACAGAATGGCAGGTTTGAGTGTCTGTTGGTTTAAATGATAATGATCCACCGCTCAATCTGCTGTCCCTCTTCCATCTGCCGAGGCGAGAATGGCTTTGTGCTTCTCTCACCATGAAGTTCATCTTACAGACATTTACCCAACAGACTGTTAGTGTTACCGCTATTGTGGATTCTGCTGTAACACCAAGAACTTTCTAGAACATTACATTAATACAATGATGATATCATTACCCTAGTTGTTAGTGTTAGAGAATAATAATTTTTAGAGGACGTACATTTCCCTCGTCTGCAGTTTTGCCATGCACAGTTTGGTACTGACCCCTCTTTCTGTCACACTAACCCTCCTGGGAAAAGCAGCAGTCAAACACCCAAGCGGAGCTTCATGTTCACCAGCTTCTTGTTCAAATATTCTTGTTCCACCTTAAATGGTGCAGCAGTTATTACTGCAGTGCCTGAGGTGTCAGTATGTAAGGTGCTTCGCCGTTTAAAGTGAAATCAGAAAACTGAAACAAGAGGCTTGACAGGCAGCCTCAGGCATCAGCATAAGTGCTCCAACACTTAAGTTGGAACTGGAGAATTCAAATGAGGGCACGTAGCCTGAGGGACCAGTGTGGCTGCTGCTCCATTTAAGGTGGAACGGGGGACTTTAACATGAAGCTGACCTCAGCTTTGTGTTAGACAGAAAGTGGTTAGGCCACACTTGCAGGTTATTACTCACTAGCAAAAATACACTTTAAAGCCAATGACAGCACAGTTTTTAAGCTTAGCCTTTAGCTTCCACATAGCACTAGTGGTGAAAAAAGTCAAGCCCTTTCACGAAGGTAAGTTCTGTTCAAAAATCAATCAAATCTATAATTTGACAAGCCTAACTTTCGCATACTGCAGTATATATACTCGGTTGTTAAGTGTCAGCCACTGTTGCTCTCACTGGACGTTAATATTTATGTAGAAACTGCTTTTACCCTATGGAAATCACTGGTGTGATGAAAATGATGTTATTGATTTATTGAACATAATAGAACACACTCCTCTAGCTGTAAGTAAATGCACTGCTTTTTAAATGAACAAAGCTTGCTTTAGGGACGCATTTGACTAATGCGATTAATCATGACTACTTATTAAAATGATTTGACAGCCAAAGAAAATCTATAGAAATAAAGACAGCCTCAGAAATAAGGAGAGGGTATATTTAGGATGATTTCACTTGACAAGCTATTTACTTCTTGTCAGTGTAATAGCAGTACTCTAAAAGTCCTGGCTGTGTTACAGCTCCGATTCGCCGTAAATCCTGCAGTCTGCTCAGTAGCCATTAGCAGCCGGCTGTTTTGGTGAGTACAAGTCTGTGTGGATGGCAGCGTATCTCCTCACTCCAGGCTTTGTGTGAGGATTTAAAACAGGACACTGCTGCCCGAGCCTGTCATCAGCTTTCAGCATGCATTAGCACTGATGTGCGCCATGGAGGCAGTGCAGCACACATCCATACACACGCATACGGCCATAAACACACTGCAGCACACAAATGTACAAATGGAACCGGAATGGACTACATGACCACAGAGGACTGAGTCATTAACCATGGGGCTGTTTGATTTCTGTATATATTCAGCTACATCAAACAAAGCTGGCTCAGCACACAAATGAACAGAATAAACAGAATATGGTGGTCTTTGGGCCTCACCTTTCCTCAAGGCACTGATCTCAGCTTATTGTGACGCAGATACTCCTTCGCCATTGTTGGCATCAACATCACGGACTTGGCCTACTCTCTTCTGGTAAGCGGAGCGCTGAAGACTCATCTGTACAACGTGGCACCAGAGATGCCCAGCCTGGTGCACTTCGAGCAGACCTTCTGTACGTGTGAACATTCACTCTATACTAAACCACAGTCTGTTGTCCTCGTACCTAGATTAAGGGTTATTGTCTTGTGTTTTTTATCTTTAATTGAAATCATGGTAGCCTGTAATCTTGTAGTCTTATTGCATTTTGAATGTTTAGTGATCTGCCACAAGCCATTTTCAGACAATTGTTCAACAACACATTTTTATGAACAGTCATTAGTAATTGTTTACTGTGTTGGTGGAAGGAATATTTGTCTGTAAATGTCTTTGCAATGCAGCATTTCATCTCAAACCTTTTTTTTTTCATCTCAAACATTGCAGAAATATTTTTAATATGTTATTTTTTTATTCTATATCTTTTATTACATTTCATGGCCACTACAAAACCATGAAAATCTCAAAAATGGTAACTTTACTGGAGAAAATTTAATTTAAAGTTGATTTAAAGTTATTTTATTTAAATTTAACTTCTCACACTATGCATAGCACCATGCCATTTTCAGATTGCGTCAAAATAAATAACTAAAAACAGCCAACGTGGATGCAGCAACAGTATGTTGTGAACCTCTGAGTGATGTTTTTATGTCTCAGATAAGCTGGCTTCCTTGATCCCTCTGAACTAAATGAATGTCTTTGATCCCTTCAGTCTGACTTATCTCAACATCTCTGATGTTTTCCGGTAGGTTATCTGATGCAGGAGTTCCACAGGTTCTGGATCGAGGAGGACCCGTGTGACATCATGGAGTTTAATCGCGTGCGCACCAAGTTCTACAAGCGCGTCCTAAAGCAGCTGAAGAATCCCGACATGGCACTGTGTCCCCATTTCACTGCCTCCGACCTTCACCTGGTCAACCTGTAGCTGCCCATCTGATCCCCCCTCCCGAACCTGCAGCCGTCCGTCTGACCCTTTTACCCTGACTCATCTCCCCATTCTTCTCTGAGCTTCTGTCTTAGCTTCTTCTCATCACTGCCAACTGTGTGGAGTCACCCCTACACACACACAAACACACAAACACACACACACACAAACACACATGTCAGTATTCATGCCTGAACAGCCCCCCTCTCACACACCTGCCCAGATGTGTAGTTAGCTCAGATCACCAGCACTGAAGACCATGGTGATTGTAATAGTATGTTTCACTGCACCACATTATAGTCAAGCCACCGGGTTCCTTAGCACTGGATGCAGCAACAACAATGATGGTAAGGTCATAATGGCTATGGACAGCATGTCCTGCTGTGTTCATATTCAGCATTTCTCGTAGGCGACACAGCTCCCTATCTACCAGTAGGCGGCGCTGTTAGTCCATACGTGATGAGCCATTATAAATTCGAGGTAGCGACATTCACTGGGCCAACAGGAGCGGCTTGATCCTGCATTCATACGAAGTGCGTTTAGAGATAAGTGGTCTTTACTGTATAGACATACTGTAGAAACAATATTTAAGCAACACAGTTCTTTTAGAAGAAATGAGACGCGACCTATGGGAACAATACATGCCCATTTAGGCGGAATGAAATAGAAAAGTCTTCTGAGCCATTAATAATGTGACCATTCACACGTAAGTCAGCGCCATCTGTAATTGTCACAGTTTTCTGTCAAATATCGAAGTAGAAAGCGTTTTGTTGCCAAGAAGTGGAGCTTATATAATTGCCAAAATTGCTATTGAAAAAAACAAGCATTTTGTAAATGCGATCATGCACAACTCACGATTGTTTTGAACACTGTATGTGTTTTGGTGTTAATGTAAAATCATGGAATGTTGAGTTTTTTGGGTTCTTTTTTTGTTCCAGCCACCAAAGCAATAAGCGAACACTCAGTATTGTTTGTTTCGTTTGCACAGCTGGTGCCTGTAGTGCTTAGTCTTAGTTGTTTAGACACTAATAAGCCGTAATTGACAGCACTGAGAATTTGCTGCTTTCTGCAGTCGTTTTGCTTTTTATTGCTCTTTTACTGCTCTCACAAATAATGATTGTTGGGTTTTTTTATGCTGCCTGTATTCTTTCATGTCTTTCAGACCCTTTACATCTCTGGACGGTCACAGGGTTTGCATGGTGACTTTCTTTCGCTTGCTTTTACGTTTATCACACGCTGCTGTAACGGGAAGAATTTGTCAGAATGTCACTCATTTCATTTCAACGCAATGCTATTAACTAATGTATGTTTCGTATGCTGTGAATGTTTTTGCTTTTAGCAGTATCAGGCCTTTTTTAGATATCAGTGCTCTATGTGGTGATTTCTGTTTTTGAACTACAGTCAATAAGCTACAATCAACTGTGATAAATACTGAACATCTGTAAGGCTTTAAAATGTGAATTGCACCTATGTAGAGGAGTTAGAAGCACTTGCTGTATATATTGCTTAAGAGATGAACTACATTTTATCATATAAAACCCATCAACTTGCATGGCTGAATCCATATTGTAACTGTCGTGTGCTCTTTCTCTCTGGGCCTCTTGTTCCCTCTTGTATTGGATCAGTGTTGGAGGCTTTTTAGTGGCCAGCAGCTTATGTGATGTGAATCACTTGCACTGTGTGAAAGGGGTGCTTTTTAAAATCATCATCAAAGCTGAGTGTAATAAAAAGACGATATGGAAAAAACATTAGACCCCGAGTCTGACTGTGCTACACACAGAAACAGACGGCATAAAACATATCTGACAGATGAAGTGGTGGAACTGTTGCAAAACTGCCCCTTTAGAGAGAGTGTATGTCAGTAAAAGTGCTTTCAGAAGCTACTCAAGTAAGAGAGTAAGTGGCAAACCACTTGTACCAGCTGTCAGTTGGAGGTTATTTCCTATACTTTAAGATACTTAGCAGGACATGCAACATTAATTCTAACAGAGTTCTGGGGGACCCGCTCTACACTGTATTGATGAAGGAGCAGGATTGGTTGTCACAGTTTTCACTGCTGTATATTCCAGGCACACCATAGATGTTAGAAGAGTCCAGCCTCAAAAGAAAACTGAACATTGTAGCTTATAAAACCCCAGAAGATTGTTTCCTAGACTCCCAGCATGGGTTTGGTTGGCATGTCATGGGGATGGCTGACACAATATTTAAAGGCTGTAGTTCTAAAAATGAAGCAAATTCATTTAAACTGAGTATTTTTTATTTTAAGAAGCAATATGTAAGATTTGCATTACAAAATTAACTAAGGTTATCAAGAGAATGAAGTTTTGAAGATGTGCTAACCAGCAAACCTTATCCTGTCTCATAATACCACCTCAAGAGAGGACCCTGTCACTGTATAATGTAACTATTGTAATAATGCCACTGCCCACTTTAAGTATCCACGTTCAGCAGTAAACAAAACCCAAGAAATTAAGAGCAGAACAAAAGTTAACATGCTGCTTTCCACAGAACTCTTAGCGTTTCTTTAGACTGGTAAGAATCGAAGTGGGAAGAGACAGGCTTATGCATTTTCTGATGATACGTTGCCCCCTGTTTGGAGTATGAATTCGATAGGTTGTGATGTTTTACAAATGGCTCCTTTAGACATGCGTAATGTTTATTTTATTAGTGGTTTATTTTGAAAATAAGAAAAATAAAGCTGAGCTAGAAGATATAGCAAATAACAGTGAATAAAGATTCAAATCTTTATAAATAGTTTAGGTTTAAATTTATTTGATCATCTTGTAATAGTGCAGGCTTAAACATGGTTTAATTTTAGAGGTAATAACCTGTTTCACTGTGAGAAATTGAAATTTGGAAATTGAAAAGTACCATATTAGTGCCATAATTGAGAATATATTGTATAAATATTGCAAAATATTGTGATATTATGCTGCATAGATTGTTTTCCCCTCATCATTTAAAATTAAGGCTTAATAATAAAGTCCAGTCTCTGCCGTGCATTGTCAATAATGGGCAATAATTTTTATGGAACTTATCATTAGTGTCACTGTACCATCCAACCCTGATAATTTTTTCTTTTAATTCATTTTTTGTTAAGATTTCATTGAACTGCAAGCATTTAAAATACTCATGAAATTAAACATTTCAAAGTAAATTAATCACAACAAATTAATAAGCCTATTAATTTCAAACAACTTTTTTTAATTAATTTTTTTTTGGGGGGGTAAATTTAGGTGTCAACTTGACTACATACCAAAGAAATCAAAAATATTGGACAACAAAAATAATAACATTATGTTAATTTGCATAATTGTGAAGGCCTTATAGTGGCATCAGAGTAGACTACAGAGTAGTGATTCATTATACAGTAAAGACTTAGCACTGAAAGGAGTCAAACATACATGCAGTAGTTTATCAAATTTAGAGAACTGCCAATATCTCACACAAGGGGGCAGCATTGTCTATGGAATATTTCTCATAAATTTTCTCCACGACAGAGGAGCTATTCCTTACATTTCAACGTCCCTTTTCAATTTTAGGCTGCACTTGTGTGGGGTAGGATGGAGCTAAATGTATTTTGGAACAATATCTTAAATTTTATGGTCCACTGTGAAACAGCAGATTATAAACACATTACGCTCGGTCCCCGGGCTTTAAGACACCAACGTACACAAGTCTTACTCTGGACGCATGTGGATTTGTGGCCTGACAGGAATGTTATATGTTTGTCCTATCGCCCAGCCCAGCAGACAGTCCAGACAGAGAAGCACTAATGCCACCTGACAGCTGATCTGACATCAGACACAGACTGTCACACGCATGGTCCCGCTTTTCACCACGTGTGCCTTATTGTGGTGTGGGCCAATGACAGTGCTTAGCATAATGTCCAAACATTTTATGACAGGGGTGTCAAGAAGCATTACGAGCTCTTAAAGCATGACAAGATAGCTGAGGAAATTACTTACAGCAGACATGGAGCCATCTCTCTATTAACTGACTACCAATTACACACAATAAATCATTCAAATGCCTGCTGTAGCTTCATCCAGGGGTGTAGTCTAGATTGTGTAATCCTCAAGCCAGTCCCTGAATGCGACCTAGCTAGAGTGAATGGATGGCTGCGCTGCATTTGACCAGCCCCCACCCAGCGAGCGCCTGCCATTTTGAACCTATACAGGATGTGGTTCAGAGGGCCTGCTACAGCTCCACAGCGTGATGTAGATGGGGAGCAATGAGTATGGCATGATAAAAGGCAAGCTGGTTCTTTGTGAGGTCCTCCCCATGACTTCAGCACCTAATCAGCGTGTCAATGGTGCCTACTCAATTGGGTAGCTAATCAATATTCCCCAAGCTTGCTGCGTCTGCTTATGTATTTCACACCAAACTCAACATCAAACAAAAGTAAAATCAGTAATACAATTTATGTTTACAACAACATTAAACAATGGAAAACAGGAAAATGTAGGTCCATAACAACATTCAATGACAGAAAATGGGATGATTTTCACATTTAACAATAGAAAATGGAGTAATTACAGTCCACAACAACAGTAGAACCAGTTAATGGAGAAAGTCAGGTCCACAATAAAACTGAAGAACAAAAATAGAAAAAATACACAACAACACTATCATTTCTCAACAATATTTAACACCAGAAAACATAAAAATGTAGGTCCACAATAAAAAAACATAGAAAATGTAAATTTCACAATATTTAACAACAGAAAATAGGGAGAACTTTCTATCCAAAAACATGAACATAGAATATTTTAGGTCCACTACAAGCCAGACCCAACAATGCAGATCCACAATAACGGAAAATCTGACCCTGTGGTAGTGAATCTATGGTAGTCAAATCCATCTACTAAATATTCCACAGTCAGCTGTCAGTGGTATTATAACAAAGTGGAAACGATTAGGAACAGCAGCAACTCAGCCACAAAGTGGTAGCCACGTAAAATGAGCTCAGCGGATGCTGAGGTGCGTGGTGCACAGAGGTCGCCAACTTTCTGCACAACCAATAGCTACAGACCTCCAAACTTCATGATTAGCTCAAGAACAGTGCGGAGAGAGCTTCATGGAATGGGTTTCTATGATGGCCAAGCAGCTGCATCACCAAGCTCAATGCAAAGCGTCGGATGCAGTGGTGTTAAACACACAGCCTGTGGACTGATGTGACAAATCACACTTCTCTGTTTGGCAATCCAATGGACTGGTCTGAGTTCTGTGCTAAGTGTTATGTTTGGTGGAGGGGGGATTATGGTGTGGGGTTGTTTTTCAGAAGTTGGGCTTAGCCCATTAGTCCTAGTAAAAGGAACAAGAGTTCCTTTCACTTCCTTTCAATGCTTCAGCAGACCAAGAGTCCATAAAGACATGGATGAGCAGGTTTGGTGTGGAGGAACTTGACTACCCTGACCTCAACCCAGTAGAACACCTTTGAGATGAATTAGAATGGAGGCTGTGAGCCAGGCCTTCTCGTCCAAAATCAGTGTCTGATCTCACAAATGCACTTCTGGAAGAACGGTCAAACATTCCCATTAACACACTCCTAAACCTCTTGGAAAAGCTTCCCAGAACAGTTGAAGATGTTTTAGCTGCGAAGCATGGGCCAACATCATATTAAACCCTACCTATGGGTTAGGAATGGGATGCCATTCATGGTTATATGCGTGTGAAGGCAAAGGAGTGAATACTTTTGGCAATATATTGTATAGGGGACCCAACTGTACCTCATAAACTGTCAACACAACATACACAGAAACAGTGCTGAAGGTTTGATGACGTACAAGGAAGCTGCAGTTTCCAGGAAGGTCCTCCAGTTTCTTTTTTCTCCTGAAGGTCATTACTGCTTCTCTCTCAGTTCTGACATATGTAGTAACATCTGTTGGAGGAGGAGGGCTTCTTATTCCTCCCCCTCTCCAAACATTGCCGCAATGCAATATTTATTTCCTGCGCAGAGCTTTCGCCTTTCAGCAAGGTGTCTACTAAAATGAAGACCCGGCATCCTAACATCGATTGACCTTTATGCTCGGGTCACTGCTTTCTGACCTTGAATTTGCTACAGCATGGACACTTTGATCTATTTAGATCTATTTAGCTTATTTACCAGAATGCTGAAGTACTGGCGTCTCTCAGATTTTATCTATATTTGAAATGAGTCTTCAGTAAGAGCAAATTCAAATCATGCTCCACCTAAAATGTTTGCGCATTGTCTTTGTGTTCCACAGGGTTTCCGCAAACGCTGTTTTTCTGTTATTAAACCCGATAACAATCCTGAGAATTAGACCGGACACTTCCCTGTATTAGAGCTTGTGTCTGACCATGCTCTGCTGGTTTCTCTCCCTGCAGGAGAGCTTTCATGGGCAGCAGTAATGAGCAGGCTGGAAATCCACATATTCAATAATGGGAGATTAGTATGCCATGCATGAAGTGTCGTCCTCTAAGCTGCTGTAGGTGGAGCAAGATAAGGTCTATGGCGTAAGACAGAAAGCTGCAGTGCACGATCATCAGAAAGGAGCATGAACGAAACAAGAAGAGGCTGAGAGCTGAACGTCTATTGTGGATTTATGGATTCACAACAGAGTCCACTAAAACATAAGCTACAGAATGTATCTCTGCTTGTTTGCTAGTAATTCAAAATTTGATCGCATGTATAAGTCGGTATTAAAATGCATGCCTTTGTGCTTTAGATTCATTGTAACAAAACATCATGTCTTACTGTGACTACACATCTAAAAGTCTGTTATCATCCGCTAATCCAACATTTCCTCTGAATGTAAGGTTATTAATAAGGAGTTTCTTCTCTCTTTGCTGCAGTGAAAGCTCTGCTCTTTAAACAAGGCTGGACACTAAATATTGGAACACTGCTGTGAGGATATGAAGATATGAATACGTTCAGCCAGAAGAGCATTAGTGAGGTCAGATAGTTCTGGATCACAAAGATGAAACTCCTTGATGAAAGGTATTAGATAGCTCCATCACCCTAGATAACACAGTTCCACTGCCCCACTGCCCAATGCTGAGAGGCCTTATACTAGTGCTGGTGGCTGGTGGTCAAGGTTGGCTATTTTTTGATTTTTAAAGTTTACTAGATCAGTTTCTTATCACATAAAGGTTGTACCAATGATGCACTTCTTACAGTCTACAGCTCAGCAGAACAAAATTTTACAGCATGACAATAAATCAGGGAATTGAACAAAGAAGAGCTTAAGTACATTTAAGGCAAAATATTTGGGGAAACAATGTTAAAATTCATAAAACTATTGAGATTATTTTTCATGTAAGATAATAGCTTTGATTGATGAAGGTTAACACTAGAGCTGTCTGATGCAATGATGCGTTTTATCAAACCTCACATGTTTGACTGTGCCAGTTTTTATCTCTAAGTTAATTCATCAAGCTAACTATTAATAGTTATATTATTGAAAGCTAAGTTAATAGGCTGGCTAATGCTCTTTCTGCTAGTGCACTGTTCTGTTATGGTACCTTTCATTAGAGAACAAAATAAGGTGATAGCAATGGCTAATACAGTAGATTACCTTAGAGCCTCTTCTTCTAGCCCCACAACTCCAGATCATTTCCTCCAAAACCTTTCCAGATGTCACGAAGAAATTAAAATCAGGACAGCATACATTTAAATAAACATTCCTCAGTAACATCTTTTCACATCTCTTAGCCTAATAAATCTAATTTACTGCCAGCACCATTCTCACTTCAGGCTCCTTCGCTTGATAGACAAAGTAGTGTTTAGAGAAGATTGCTCAGCTGTGATTAGAGCTGGTTCATTATTTTGCAAACAGCCAATTGGTTTAACATTGTTAAGTATCTTAAAAACAGGAGGGTCTAATATGTCAACTGTCCAATCAGCATTCCCAAATGTACTACTAGAAGTAAATTACACAACTGACTTGATCCATCTGCTCCATTTAAGCACGACGCCAATAAACCACCCCTGCCTTGGGCGGAGCTTCAGATACTTAACTGGACTAGCTGTTCCTGCTTTGTACTCAGAGCCGGTCCTGACCTTCCTGGGGTCTTAAGCAAAATTTGTCTAAAAGGTGCCAAGTAAACCATTTGCAACTGCCACGCAGTCACTCCTGACCCCCTGTGCTCCCTTCTTTACAACAGTTTGCTCCATTTTTCAGTCTAAGAATAAGGAGACCTATAGTTCTGGCTGAGACCGGATGTGAAGCAACGGAGACTGTGCTTGCACTTCCCGAAGGTCCAGCATTTTCTCAGCCGGCAAACCTAAAACCTAGAAATGGAAACCTGTATTTAGATTGTTTTAGTGTAATTAAAATCCTGTGTTTATAAAAGAGGGCAAATGTTAACTGTTACATAACAGTCTTGACTCATCAATATTAATGCCCCCAAAATTTACATAAAAACTCTTGTTACAGCACATCAGAAACAACGACGGCAGACTAACAGCAAGGCGGACTACACATGCAGGAATATACCGCTCCAGGCTGTGAAGGCGAAGTCGGCACTCTTCAAACTCTTTTCCAGAAACTGTCAGTGAGCTTGGTTGATGTTCCAACATCTAACATCTAACAAGGCTTTTTCACAGTTGAAGCTAGATCACCTTAAAGTTTCTTAGTGAGTAGCAACTTTAACTACTTTGTGTTGTTGTTGAGATTCTTTTTCTCGCATTTGTGTTTGTCTGTTTGGACATGTTGCTTTTGTGTGATCATTGCTGTCTCACTGCAAACCAGCCAATCAGAGCAGAGCTCCTCAAATTTCCTTTTATACATTTTCAAATCCAAAGTATTATTTATACTGTGGCTTGGCTGAGGGCTATTATTTACTGAGAGTTGTGATTATACAGATCAATAAGGAAGAATTACAATCTTTACAAAGTACAGGTTTGACACAGTTATGGTTAGAAGAGAGTGTGTTATTTATTTATTTATTTTTAAATACATAAATAATTATTTATGTTTGGGATAGGCATTTGGGTGAATATTTCAAATAATATATGGCACCATGGCAATGTGTATGGGGTCTATAACAATTCTGTTATTGAACTTTAATACAAGAACAGCCACCCTTTAACAAGACAAATAACCTATACCTTCATTTCCATTATGACCAGATAATCTTTATTTACTACATAATTAAATCATTGAATTAACTTAAATAGTAATAACTGAATTAATGGAATAATTGAATCAAATAATTGAATAAAAACAAATAAAAATAGTAAAGCTATTGTCTGACATGTTCTGTTCTTTAGTCAGAGTTTTGTGGAGGTTGTGTTAGCTTCTAGGTCACTAGCTTCTTTATTTGACACTGACAAATATGCGGAGGTGGTGTCACACCTCTAAAAATAATGGGGCAAAGTTTAATTGATTCCACAAAAAAACAAACAAAGAAATTCAGCTGACTGAAAAAAAAGCAGAGTTGGAGAATTGGCTCTGCACCAATCAAGGTGGGTCTGAAAGTTAAGCATGGTAGCAGTAAGAGATATTCAAACTGGCAATTAATACATTCACAAAGCAACATAAACTGTGACCTGTGCATTAAGTAAAAACATTTTTCTAAATTAGTGAGCTGCAGCTTTTCAAGCTTAACATAAGCTCATGTTGTATTGGTTTCCAAACGCCTCGTCCCTGAGCTAAAACAGAGATTCTAAGAGGTTCTGCTGCTGGAATAGAGATTCTGATTGGTTCTGCCAGAGTTTCTCAGAGTTTCTGTATGTTTGTGCCTTTTATTTATGTATGGGTCCTAATAAAAACAGTGGGTCAAATTGGCCAATCTGCCTTGTGGTTGCCCTGCATGTATGTGCCAGATTTATTGGCAGGACCTAAAGAGAAAGATAAAACAATGGAAAAATGTACAGTATAAACGGCAACTGCTGACTTTTTTTGCCGATTTAGAAATCACAGTCTGATGCATTGTTTAGTTTTAAATAAGAGGACCTGCCTAGGAAAAAGAGGACATACTGGCACCCAACATCAGCTACTAGCATTGAGCTATTGAGCATCGGCTTCTTATTTAAATAATTAGCTGCTCTTTATATCCCGTGACAATTTCAAGATGGATAGACCAATATAAATGCTCAAAAATAAATAAAAATAAAATAAAAATTCTGGTTCCATTGACTTATATCAAAAATTAAGCTAATTTTGGCCTCTCCTGTAAAGTAGCCATTTTGGATATACTTGTTTTTCCTTGGTCAGTGGCGATATAATATTTCTGTTATAAGGCCTAAGTTCACTCTGAGACTTTCCTCAACTTCTATATGTCTATGAGGAGATTCTGACCAGATGAATAGTGCTGCTTCATCGTATCATCACTTTTCCAAACAATAAGCAGTTTTGACACAAGGGGGAGGCAGGACCCTTGCATAATTTGCGGGGCCTACATAATGTACGCAGTGAGCATGTAGGGCTGGCTTTGCTCCTCTGACCACTTGAATTGTCCTCTAATGGTCTTCTTCTGTTCCACTAGGATTGCCAGCTACATTAAGCTAAAGGCTTCGTGGCTTTCTTTGTTTTTAGGCAAAGAAAACATTTGCAAAGGAAATGTTGCGAACCTTTCAACTAGGCAAGGACAATCGATCAGAGCGCAGTCTTTGCAAGAGAAATCCCTAGTCGTTTCCACCGTTAAGTAGAAACCCACTCTTGATTGGGGGGCTGCCCTGAGCCTGATCATTAGGCATTAGTCTATTTATACTGTTCACAGCAAATCTGCCTTTCATCAACCTAGCTGTTATTCGGCTGTCTTGTGGATCCACTTTTTTTAATGAACACTTTCTGCGTATATATTAATGACTGCCA
Organism: Megaleporinus macrocephalus; assembly: GCA_021613375.1. Classification (NCBI taxonomy): domain Eukaryota; kingdom Metazoa; phylum Chordata; class Actinopteri; order Characiformes; family Anostomidae; genus Megaleporinus; species Megaleporinus macrocephalus. Next base: position 17,745,210 of record CM038717.1, on the reverse strand, counting down.
TTGCTGCCATTGTTGTTAAGAGACAATCACTATTATTTTGAGTCATGGGCTAAAGAGGAGGTGTGGACTCGCTGTCAGAAAACCCATCACAGCACAGCTGGATACACATCACTGAAAGAAGGAAAAGGAATGCAGTACTTGTTTCAAATGAGGATACGATATATGTATATATATATATATATATATATATATATATATATATATATTTTTTTTTTTTGTGTCTGAAATATATATTATCAGTATAAGAATTTCAGCAAAAATGTAGAATTTTGGAATGTTTTGGGAGTTTTTTTATATTAGAATTTTTTCTTATTATTTTGCTTTTATGACAGCAGGCACTCAAGTCATGTCAAGAGGCTTTTATTGTCATTCCATCTACATACAAGTACACAGTGGAGTGAAATTATGTTCCTTTAGGAACAACACGGTGCAACATGGAATAAAAAAGTACAAAATGCAAACGTGCAGACACAAGTTTTAAAAAGTTACACACGTTACACACGGTAAACAGACAGGACAGTAAACAGACAGGACAGTAAACAGACAGAACAGTAAACTGACAGGACAGTAAACAGACAGGACAGTAAACAGACAGGACAGTAAACTGACAGGACAGTGCAGCACCGACACAGCACTCATTCCTGAACGAGGTAGTAAATAAAGTGCAGAGATGTTTAACAGACTGTGATCTGTGAGTTCTGCAGTCAGATAACATACATAGACACAGCAGTACTGAGGTAGTACTGGGTAGAGGTAGAAGTAAGAGTGTAAACACAGAGACAGCAGCAATGTTTCAGACAGTGCAAGTAGAGCATTAAAAGAAGTGTATGTGTAAGTATAGAGTATGTGTCACGCCCTGTGTCACATGTCTGTATACGTCCTGTCAGTCCCATGTGCCTCTGTTTACGTTTCACCTGTGCCCCATTAGTGTTTAGTCCCGTCACCTGTTCCCTCTTGTTGGCCTCTGTTATTTATACCCTCTGTTCGCTGTCTGTGTTGGTCGGTCATTGTTGTGGTAACTCTGTTGTTGGTGTAAGGACTGATAGCTTGAGGAACAAAGCTGTTGCAGAGTCGGGCGGTGGTGGCATGGATGCTCCAGTACATTCAGCCATACGGCAGCAGTGAAAAAAGTAAATGTGTCCAGCATGCTGGTGACTTTGCGGATGCAGCGTGCGGTGTAAATGTCCATGATTGAGGGGAGAGAGACCCAGATGATCTTCTCAGCTGTCCAGCACCCAGTTAGAGAGGGAGGGGTCTTTGTACTCCTTACCTGGTTGCTGCCACACACGCTTGACACCATCTGAACCATATCAGTTTATCTTGGTCTCATTGGATATGATTCCAATAATCCATGCCATTAGTCTGCTTGGGCTTTCTTGTGCATCGTCTTTAGAAGAGGCTTCTTTCTGGGACGACAGCCATGCAGACCAATTTGATACAGTGTGCAGCGTATGGTCTGAGCACTGACAGGTGGGCCCCCTACCCCTTTAACCTACGTTACCTACCTAACGTCTATTTTCAAAAGCCAACCTGTGGATATGACGCTGAGCGTGTGCTCTCAACTATGGCAAGGCCTGTTCTGAGTGGAACCTGTCCTGTTAAACCGCTGGATGGTCTTGGCCACTAAGCTGCAGCTCAGTTTCAGGGTGTTGTCAGTCTTCTTCTAGCCTAGGCCATCTTTATGTAGAGCAACAATTCTCAGAGACCTCTTTACCATGAGGGGCCATGTTGAACTTCCAGTGATCAGTATGAGAAAGTGTGAGAGCGATAACTCCAAATTTAACACACCTGCTTGCCCTTCACACCTGAGATCTAGTAACACTAACGAGTCGAAAAATGGCAAATTGGGCACAATTTTTTCACTTAGGGGTGTACTCACTTTTGTTGCCAGCGGTTTGGACATTACACTGTTATACAAGCTGTACACTGACTACATTGTACCACAGTGTCATATCTTTAGTGTGGTCCCATGAAATTATGTAAAAATGTACTCTGTTATATATATATATATATATATATATATATATATATATATATATATATGCCATTTTAAAATGCTTATCTCTGTCTTTCCATCCCTTTGGATTAATGTAAAAACAACGTATGAAGCCAGTGCCAGCTTTAGTGCCTGCTGCCATGAAAGCAAAAGGATGGCATACTCAATACTAAGAAATGCTAAAAAAGATTCTACTTTTTCACTCCAACTCTTCTTCTGATAATATATTTCATAATTAAAACTTGTATTAAATTAGAAAGGAATGCAAAACAGAAGCATTTTCCAGTCCACGTTTGGAAACCACCATGTATTGGTGATGTGGTGGAGTGTTTGGTGCACCATGTGCAGCCACTGTTGATGTTTTCAGATTTGTGTTTCTTTCTGTGAAATAGGGCTAGTTTGAAAATGCTGGGAGAAAATGATGAAGTCGCCGTGTAGCTTTTGTAAGCTTTGATCAGGCAACCCCGACTGCTTTAGGAAGCCCTAAAATGTTCAGAACTACACTCTAAAATTCAACACCCAAACGCACACCGAGTCTGGGACATAATGATGGTATTATGCATTCACAATGTGGGAAATTAGAACTTGTGTACAAATCTGCATATACTTCTGCATCTAAACGTGTTATAGTGACACGCTTCCAAAGTGACAGTTGGTGAGGAAAGTGATTCTGCTCACTTTAATTAAAATGTAGCTCTAATTTAAACAGTGCATGGACACTGCAGGTTTTAAAAACATATAAATAAAACATATAATAAAAAAAACCCAGAAATCCCACCTTAAAACATGCATGATCGTTCCTAATGGTAAGTGTGGTTTCTTTTTAATTATATTAGCTGAAATCTTTGCCTGCTGCAGCCCTACTTTCTGGCTCTCTGCATGTGTATGTACAGGGGATTTGTTCCACCTTTGCTGTAGTAACAGCTTTGTTCTTCTGGGAAGGTTTTACACCAGATGTTGGAACAATAGGATAAGGATTTGATTGCATTCAGCATGAAAAACATTAGAGGTCAGGTACTACCGTCCGATGACAAGTTGCCAGTTTCGCTGTTGCGAAGCCCAATGCTGGGGGGCCTTATGCCCCTCTAGCCAAAGCTTGGCATTAGGCTGTGGTGACCTTAGGCTCATGCATGCCTCCTCCAAAGCGTCCCATTCTGTTGACAATGCTTTTCTACTGAGAATATACAAACTGTATATGTGCTGTTGAACACGTGTGTCAGCGATGGGTGCACCTGAAAGTCTTGTGGGTCAACACATGAATATATTGTAATATATTGTATTGTATTGTGTAAACTCATGTATTTTCAGTGTACATTTCCATTAAACCACAAGGTCTGCTTCTCTAATCCTCACCATGCAGACTGATAACTAGCATTATATTTTTGGTAAGGTCACCAACCAAACCAGTCATTTATCTGCTGACTTTTCCATCAGTTTTTGAGATATTAACTCCAGATTGTCCGGTATGACTATGTAATTCGGGCTTGTATATAGCTTTTTGATCGGATGCATGGATTCCGGATTGGAGCATAATTTCCTGGAATTTTTTGCCATAGAAAATGAATAGGATGGAAAAATGAGTGCCCATGTAAGATACTTCTGCTCGACCACCAGACACCGATTCATATACACTGACTCTGGGCAGACCCCCAATTACGACTATAGTGTTGGTTTGACTTGCATTCGTCTGTTTGTTGTTTTTTTCATTCCCCCCCCCGCGCTCTGTCAAACAAATGCAACTGACGCCCCCCCAACAAAGAAAAACACATACACAACGCATTTGGCATTAATATTTTACTAAAAAAATGAAGATCAAAATAAATATTTACAATTTAAGCCAATGTAGGACACTCGTTTCTTTTGAGCTTTATAGAGCTACAGAGCAAAGCTCATGGCCCCTCGACATGTAATGATCCTCACTGTGAACCAGGGCCACTGTACCTCTTTGTGTATACGTGTGAAGTGGCGGTAACAAACTGCATGTACTTCATCACTGCGCTGAAGTACTGAAATAGCTTCTTCAGGGATCTGAACTTTGCTTGATAACTCATTTCCTGGCAACGTCTACTACGTGAAAGGAAAAATTGCACTTGATCCAGCACATTTTCTCTAATACACTAAATTACATTTCAGAGAAGAACCCTAATGTATGGAAAGCTTTCATTCATAAGCACAGAGTCCAATGTAAATTTGCTTTGTGTAAGTAATGGTTTGCACAGATGAAGCGATTGGACTGTCTGTGAATGTCTGTGGTAGGCTTGTGAGTCGGGGTTTGTAAATATTAAAAGACGTTCATGTTTACTGTATCTTCTTAGACCTTAGATCTGATGTACTTGAGAGGATGAATTAAGCAACACTTCCTGTTAATACTGTATACAAAATACATTAGAAATGAATTGATGGTGAGGATGTAGGATGCAGATGGACAGCTTTTGCATACTCAGATAAATTGTTAACCCTTTAACGGCAAGTTTTTGAGACCTGTAAAGCATCACTGTTATCACATACACCTGAACTGTACTCAAACCCACACTTTGTTCTAGATTTTAGTGGAGAACCAAAGATACAGAAAGTGTAAAACACTGTTGTACAATATGGAAAAATGTTCTTCAGAACTTTTAAAATGAGTATAAAAGGTTAAAACAGTGTGCACTGAATGCTTTCATTTGTTAGCAAAAAACTGCAAAAATTTCAGATATATCAAATAAGATATAAAACAAAACTTGTATATCGTCACTGTCCAAAGAAAAACTTAACTTTTAATGTAAGTGAATGAAACCAGAAATCCTTCCAAGCTACTCTGAAGCATTTCGGTTGGTCCATTCATCATGAAATATATTTAACTAATGTAGAAAAATAAAAATCCACAAAAATGGAGGTACATGTTTTTTTGGACAGCGACCATATGCAAAGTGTTATTCTATTTTTATTTGTTATTATTATTTATATAATAATAAATTATAATTATTAATTTACTGTTTTTATGTGTATTATGATTGTTATTTATTATTATTATTATTATTATTATTATTATTATTATTATTATTATTATTATGTGTTGTTATTTATTTTATTTTTTTTGAATGTTTATTAACACTCCATTTTCAAAGAATTTGAATTTGTTTCATGGTTCAGGTCTTAAAAGGTTAACAACAAAGAATCTATACATCCAGCAGAACAAGGTGCTGAAAATGATCTTCTAACATAATGATGTGTCTCTAGAAACAAAGATACAGATCAAAATCAAATTTCACCTCTCACTATAAACCCGATAACCAAATTAAAGCTTGCTAATTTGTAAGTATAATGAGAAGCAACCATTAATTGGAAAGAACAATCATGCAAGAAAGCCTAAAGAGAAGCCTAAAAAGCCAAACAGAAGATTTTCATCTATTTATCTATAGGCTCAACACAGACTTGTTGGCGCTCACTTATATAGTAGGGCTGTGTATTGCCAGAAAGCTGCCGATCAGTGATACAGGGGCTACGCTTCAGTATACTGCGATACTGTTAGCTAGGCTATATATTGCAGTGTTTTTTAAAATGTAATTCATACAATTGAATAATTTAAAATATTAACAAGTCAGCTAGTTAATATGTATTAACTAATATTTATTATTAATAGTTAAGTATTAATCATTCTTAACTAGTCAGCTAGGTTTGCTAACGCTACTGTTAGTGGTGTGTCTAGATGCTACTTGTTTACACTAGAGTGAAGTCTAATTGAAGTCTAAAGACAGTTTACAGCAGCAGTTGGAGGTTTAAACACAACACAAAAGGAAACACTGTCTGTCTCAAATATTTGCATGTAAAGCGTTAATTACAAATAAATAATTAATTAAAAATACTGTGTTTTTGAGAATCAATACAGTATCACAAAACATTATATTGGGGTAATCAATTGCATCAATGTTATCTTACATGGCATGACTGGAAAAGAATGTACTGGCCATTATAAGCACTTATAGCTACCCGGCACCCTAATAAGCAGGAATGAGCCTTATTAACAGAATATTGTTCAAAGAAATTTCATAAAAAATCCTCCTTATGTATCAGATCCCTGCTATATAATGTTTAAGTGCTTATCACTATGTTCAGTGGTTAAGCTATTCATTATGAGAGATGTAATGCTTTATAAATATACTTCTGATGTATCACATATACAGCATTTAGGAAGTGTTTCCCTAGATTCATGTTGATTGTTTTGTGTCTGTACTTTAGAGAGCGAAAAAAGCAGAAAACGGACTGAGAGAAACAGAGAGACTGAGAAATACATTGCGAGAAGCAGAGACGGAAAGGTTTTGGAGGTGTAAGTGTAGTTGCCTTTCATCTGAACATAAAAAACAGCAGAAATTGCACTTTGTAAGGTACAATGTGGGTCTGAAGGAGGTTTGGGCAGTAGTCAGTTGAAAAGAATAGGTCAGTGTCCCATGACGGTGCCCTGAGGCCTTTATGTCCTTTCATTGTCCTTTAGAATCAGATGTATGGTAAGGTTCAGCGTCCTGTGCGGACAGATTCATTCCTCTGGCTGGAGGCAGCTCCACTGCTACAGGTTCTGGATGAGAACATGCTCAAAGGCCTGGTTGAGGTTACACAGTGTTTCGTAGAAAAGGCCAAAGCTGGGCTCTGACCATGGCTCGCAACAATACAGTGTCTTCAGAGTTTTTATCATTTTCTTTTCTCTACACTTCCCTCCTTTCTTTTTTGTTTCATTTTTTATATATTGTTTTTTTTTGGTTGATAAAGTAGCTTTAGTGAAAAGTTATTTCCTTTTTTATTTTTTTAAATTATGTTTAACGTAAGAATTCCTACCACCCACAGATATATTCTCGTTGTTTCATTCGTGAACACACGGCTGCTCTAAAATGAACGGTCAGACACTGAAATATTAAAACTACTGAAAAAAAATCACACATGACCAACTGCCATGTGTGATTCGACCAACCACGTAAAATAAAATAAAAAAGTCTGTTTTTAAGGAAAATAAAACAGTCTAGAAGTTCCATGGTCTACAACTGCACAGTGAGTATGCAGGGCATGGTGTTGGGGAAGGGCTTGTATTCAGATATCATCACAGAACTGCCCTTCCCCGAGATTTAGCTGAGCACATGTTCACTGCAGTTGATAACATGCCCATTGTTTTCACTTTATAGATTTTCACATACTGTAAGTCTATATAAATAAACCATTTTTTTATTTCTTCACAATTTTCTATTCATTATTGCAATGAATTTTTTCTCTAAAGATGGTTAAAAAAGAGAATTATACTTTGTCCACTACAGAATCAGCTATTTACATTTGTTTAAAAAGCAAGCGAGTTGTACAGTCTTCATTTCTATTTACAGAGCCATGTAAATAATTTCTTTAGTTATAATTTTATAGAATATACATTTACTCTTCTTCACAGTTTTTTAGTATGTATCATTAATACTGCTTGAATTATTATTATTCGTGTTACAATAGAAACTCTCTGGGACATTCGAATGCCCGTTTTAACTATCCATATTGAGATATTTACGTCTCAGTGCTTTAGTTTGGCCAGGTGTTAGAACAAGCGTCTTGCCAGCGATTCAAGTCAAGTTCTGCTTCAGAATTACAGTTTAGTGGTCCTTCCTTAGCTCCTGCTTGTGCAGCCCTGAGCACAAGTTCTTAACAAAGGCCGCACACAGTGGTTGCAGACTTCTTGCTGTCTGTGCTGAAAAATATCTCTCTCGCATATCTCATTGCGGCCCCACAGTGAATCTGTAGCTTCTCCCCCAGTGTTTTACAGTGTACGGAGCAGCCGGAGGGCCCCCTGATCGTTCGTCTAAAAACTGGTCACGGTGATTGCTCAGCTCGATACCGTTGTTGCCGTTTAGGTTGGTTGTTCTGCTATTTGTGGGTTCTGTGGAACTTTTAAGGCACTTGATCGTTTTTGGTTTTCATGGCAAGTCGGATGAGACCAGAGCCAGTCCGGAGCTCTGTCGCAGGGAGGGGCCAGTGTGGACAGCTTTAGGGCAGTCGGGGGTGAGGACACGCCCATTCTCGCCAACACTCCCTGTGATTGACAGACGAGCCTTGTTCCGCATGGCTTCAGTGAAGGTCAGCTGCAGGCGGGACGAGAGACATGGTGTGGAGAGGGAGGGAGAGAGAGAGAGAGAGAGAGAGAGAGAGAAAGAAGAGGAAAGTCAGGCATCGCAGGTTTACAGAGAGAGAGAGAGCAGCATCTTAAGATCATCATTATTTGAGTGAACACACATTGTCAGCAAGCACAGACAAAACACCAGATTAAAACACACTTCAGCGATGAAGCATCTCGAATGCATCTGGCGAAGTCCTGCATGTCTACAGAGCGACAGATTACTGTTCAATAATAAGCACTTCTAATGAAGGCTTCTAAGTCACAGCGAAAAAGATTATGGCTCACAGATGTACTAGTGCACACTATGGAATCTTATGTCATGTCTGATGTCTTGTCACGCATTAGGCTACATTCTGTATCTGCGGGCGCTGTATATTCTGCACTGGGGTTAATGAATTTGCTGAAGAAAGTTTTTACCTAGCCCTTCTCCCACTTCAGTCATTGCCAATTCCCACCCACTAGCTAAGTCCTACCCTATCATACAGTGCGCTACCCAGCTGGGAGGATGAAGGTAATTGCACTTCTTCATGTGAAGCCAGACAAGCATATCTTTTCAAACTGTTGCTCATGCAGAGTCACTAGACAGCTGAAAGGTAAGAATTGAAACTTCTGTTATGTGAGCTAAACTCTAGTCCACACTGACCAGACGTCCCCCAACAATAATCAGTACTCTAATACTAAAAGCTGGCTTTACACTGTTCTGTAATTGTGCTGCAGGTACGACATGTAGGAACTAATGCTGCATTCACACACTGCAGTAAATGGACCACAGCAAACTGGATATCCCGTTTTCAATAGAGCTGCAACAGAAAATACCGGGACTGTAAGTGACAAGACTCTGTAGACCACAGCAGTGAGCAGTGCATCCTCCTGCCTTTTTTCCACCTCCAAAACCATTGACATTGCTAATCATCTTCTCATCATCATCATGTTTGGCTTCATGCTGCCAACACACATGTATCGCATGTAAACGCCACAAAATAATTTTACAAACAGAGCTTAGTAGGCAGAGTGTCTACTTCCCACTAGAAGACTGCATTACCATTGGACAACATTTTAAAAGACATTCTAAATAGATGCTCTTAACCAGCTCTAAATAGAAGCAACCAATCATGTGAACAATCATAGGCTACAGACACAGCAGAAGAATAAACATGGCTAAAGGCAACTCTGATTACCTCCCTTTTTCACATAAAACAAGAAAGTAATGGAGGTTTTATATTAAGAAAAATATATATATATATATATATATACCCACAGACGGCTCAAAACATATTACTACTACTACTACTACTACCAGGTAAAAACAAAAACTACTACTACTACTACTACTACTACTACTACCAGGTAAAAACAAAAACTACTACTACTACTACTACTACCAGGTATCTTTAGAAAAGATAGTTTCCCGCAGTTGTAAACTTTCCAGTCCCAATGTGGTCATGAATGCAGCACAAGAACTGAACCAGCATAATAAATTATCCAGTGTGAACTGGAGGAGAACATGCTTGATTCTCTCAACAGTCACACAGTTCTGGAGCGCTAAATCAGAGTTTGTATTTGTTGGGAAACGTTGGATCAGCAGGCCCTGAACTTAACACACAGGCTGTCATCACACTGAATGATAGAAGGCCATCCTTCCTACCCAGGGAGCACGGCCTATCAATGCTCTGCCAACAAATGCTGACGTCCAAAAATAAGAAGCCAATTAGGAACTGTAGCACATGATGCAGTTTTTCTGAGAACGTCTCATGAGACTGTCATTTTGGATGCAGGTGAAAATCTGAGAATCTGAAATGAACCTTGTGGTCTGCACTGGCTGCTGCAGTATGACTGAAGTTACTCATATTTGCCCACAATGTTTTTTGTGCTTGCCACAGAAAGTGATGGTATGTTGCTTTAGGCTGTTTCACTGAAAGCTACTCGAACTACTCAGCGAAGCCTATGTTCATACAGCAGAGGCTTCTGCAGCATAGCAATTAAATGTTTTTCCTCAAAATACTTAACTCCACAGCAAAAAAAACCAAAAAAAACATAATCTGACCTTTACATGCACACAAATATACAGAATGTGAAATCAATAATACACTATAAATGTATTTATGCTTTATACTATATAAAGTAACACTTAATGCACACTTAAATGCACTAAACAATATGTAGAAGGCTTCGCTGTGCACTACAAAGGTTGTATTAAGCTTGTCCAACAGTAGCTATAAAAGAATGCATTTATAGGCAGAGCATGAGAGTGATCATTTACTCATTCTTAGGCTAACGATAGCTTTAGCATGGATAGGACTCAAATTTAGCTATTATGGCTACAGACAAATGTGCAAGATGATGTAGAGGTCTCCACTTTGGAGTACACGGTGAGGAGACGAGATGGAGGACGCCACAAAACACAAGCAGCTTTACCACGGGTTCACACGCTCAACACGGCAAAGCTACTGCAGCGGTACAGAGGAGCTCCACTTACTACAGCAGGGCACCCTACGTACGTCTGAGCGCCTACATCTCTACGCCATCAGTCCCGTAGACGTTGTAACCCTCTCTATATGTGGCTAAGCTTTGAGTGCTGTGAGTGGGACTGGGCCCTGGGGTTGGGTGGGGGGGACTGGGGGCGGGGCTGGGGATTGGGGCGGGGACAGGTGAGTTAGAGGGGCGGAGTTGTTCAGGCGCGTCCACCTTCATTCTCTTGGCCTCGTTTCGCGACTTGTAGCAGAACTCGATGAGGGCCACCAGCATGGCCAGGCCCAGGCCCCCCACCAGGATGTAGAAGACCCCAGCCACGTTACTGAGGCTGAGGGCCTGGGAGCTCTTGTCCTGGAGGCAGGAGGAGGAGGGAGAGGCAGTTAGAACGGACGGAGAACACATTTAACACATACACACACATACATGAGAACCCATTCAGTCGCACAAAGCACAGGTTCACTCTTTACTAGCAACTGTTACTACGGAACTACATTCTCTCTCATGCACACATATGCTCTCTCACACATGAGAATGTACACGACAATCAATGCAACGGTCAACATTTGTCTCCAAACTACCCTCGAACTATTACAATGTGCGTCTTCCTGCACTCTGCTACTGAATGTGACTACGTCACCTTATCTGCTTTTGACTAACCAGGCATCAATCTTTTGAGAGCAATTTAACATGGAACAATTAGTGCTCAGTAGGCAGACAGGGTTTTTTGTTGAACTCTGGAGTGGATTACTAACCGCTGTTATCGCCGCATAGGTAATTACACACTGTGAATTCTCTTAAAGAGATCAGACACAGGATTTAGTTTCTCTTGGCTTAGCTCCACGACTGAGGCTTTCCTTCCACTGAGGGGTCCAAAAGCATCAGGCTCATAATGCTTGGGCTGTCGTGCAGCAAATGTATGTATGCTGAGCAAAATTCGCTTGCTAAGATGTAAACTTAGCTGAATAGTCAATGAATGATTTCTTCTCTAAGATAATGTATTAAGGCCCAGTCACACCAGCTTTTGTCAGCGAAATGTCACAAGCATGCATATCAATGGATTCTGCTGCGATTAAAGTTTTTGCGCCCCGGTCTTCTGAAGCAAATAAAAAACTTTGCAAAATTAAACTTTTTGACCAATAGCGCTGCGGTTTTTGCTGTGTTGATTTCTGAAAGGGTAGAGCTTCATAGCACCACTGAAGATCTAAAATAGAAGATCAAATAAAGCACTGCATAATCACTCCTCTACTGGCAAAAACAGATACATACAAGATGATTAGGTGGTTTATCTGTACTATCTATACTAAGCTGGCAGCTTCTTAACTGCCAGGTTAATTGCTTGGTTATGTATAGCTGCACACACCAGTCCCGCCAACCATGCCAGCTATCTACATTTTTGACTCTACTGTACCTTACGCTGCTGCAAGCAGGGCTAGAGTGGGACTTGTTTTCAAACCTGGAGATATATAATTCAGAACAGCCCACCTCAAAGTCTAACTGTATTTCTCCTGCAATGCACACACACACAGCATTGCCTTTGTGCTACATAGCTTTTACTAAAATCTGTACATTTTCTTCTTCTTTTCCTACTCTTGCATTGATTTTTTTAGATGACATATAGGATAAACAAGGTGGCTAGATGATGATAAAAATAAAGTTTTTTTCTTAAATGTGACATTCACAAGAGTAAATATGCTACAAATTATGCTAATGTTAGCTAAGCAACGTAAATTAATGTCTAGTCCTTTTAATCAGCTTGGTGCTTTCCATTGCTGTTCCTTGACACATAATTCAAACATGAAAGTTGCAAAATACAGTAAGGTAGTAAACTCTGTGACGCAGTGTGTTGTGTTAGCCAACAATACTGACTTTGAGAATCTCTCTATGCTAATTTTAGCTTCCTATTGAAATTTCTGTTCTACCTTAAATAGTGCATCATTTACACACTAGCAGCCAAACAGCCGTGGAAATGCAAATCATTTAATCTATAAACACTGAACGAGTTACAACCAGCAGTATGATTGAGCGTTCTTGTGCGTTTGTCTTTTTAGAAGATGTTAAATGGAAAGTTTGCGGTCAGTGTCCATCATACTTTCACCTGAGTTGAGCTGGTTCACCCTGAAGTTATTTGATCTAGTGTAAAACTGGTTATTATTCATTTAATTAAAATATTATTTCATAGAGTAATAATAGCAGATGCCATCTAGCTAATTATATCGTATTTGTTTACCACTGTATTCTGTAAATATTCCCACGTTTTGATCCAACCTATACCTGGCTAAGAAGTTCCCCATTCAAATGAATCAGAACTAATTACATTTTTATATATAAAACAATGTTAACTAGCTGACAAACTGCAGTCATTTGAGATTTTCTGTATCTAAACTAGTCTCCTATTCATTCCTGGTCTATGACAGTGTCTATAACTACTTTATGGAAGTTTGTTTGCTCACAAATTGTCTATATAACTAACTTTAGAAGCACTGTGGCATACAAAGACACTGATGTCAACCAAAAACACTGTTCTTTTTCAAACATTTTTATCTGTGACATTTATGTAGTGGTGATTTACAAGACAGCATCTATGATGCTAGAAGGGCCGACTTGGTAGGAGGGATTACCACAGTTACCACACCTGTCACGCCCATCAATGTGACACAAACTGCAAACGTCTAGTGTGACTGTGGCTTTAGATGTTCTCGGTTTGGTGCCAGGTAGTAAGACATTCCAAGCTCAGCGAGAAAACCTGAGCAGGGCAGGATAGAGAAACTACAGTGCTTCTAGCCTGCACCAAGTGGTACTCTTGTTATTTTCTCCTATTACATAAGTGGTGTATAGCGAAACTGACATGTCCTTCTCCCTTAACAAGTGCCTACCGTATCTAAACGCATGAGTTTTTTCCCCCCCGCTTTCTCTCTTTCTCGCTCTCTAGCTCTCTCTCACTGACACACAGGCTGTCACCATGTCTTTGCGAGCATTTAGACAACAGTGATGGTCCCAGACTTGTGGAGACTGACCTTACTTCCCGAGTCCTTGGGTCCACACTCGCCCTTATCGTACCACCATTTGTTTTTCAGCTTGTCTAAGATGCCTGATTCACTCAGTTTCAAAACGGCAAGGTTTACGGGAGTTCTTCAATCACGTAGGGGAAATAACATAAATAACATCATATGACATGTTATTTTATGTTATTCAGTTACAGTAGCTGACACAGCAGTTGCACTGGCAAAGTGACGGAGGGCGGGGTCCCATTAGAGTACATGTCTCTATGCTCCTGGAGCTGAAAGCTTGAGGGCCTGGGGAGGGGCGGAGCTACAGACATATGAATGGGACCCTGCTCCATCGCTTTGGGCAACGAGCACATACTGCCACGGCCTGTTTCTCAGCAAACCCCGGAGGCAGTTACTGTTAGCCCACAAACATTGGCAGACGTTAGTAGAAGGAAACATGCATGTGCAATTTAGTATGTATATTACTGCATCCCATTTGTCTAGGCTCTTAAAAATCAAGCATCCTAAATGGTTCTTTGGCTGGAACCTGTGGAAGTTCTTTAAAGGGCCAATATTAGGCAAAGTAGTTTTTGTACCTGAGCAACCTCCTTTATGCCATAGCATTAAACAGCCTGTGTTTATTACTATTCCTTTAAGACTAATATATGTACATAACCCATATTTGGATTGTGACCCAGTCAGTCACAATCCAAATATGGATATCAGTCAGTATTAAATGCTACTTTTAAGTTCAGCATGAATGGGTGGGACCAAATTGCTTTAAGGTGAATAGACAGATATATGTTAATGAGATGTTTTTGTGACATCACAAATCAAGCTGCCCTTTTTTAAGTTTTGCCTGTTTTGGTGGTCCCTTAGTTGAACTATGCTACTCATTATTTATGATAGAATATGAACATTATTGTTATTTGCTCACTAGCAGCTCAACACAGAGACGCCCAGCACTGTCTTAGTTGATCTAATAACAGTGTTATAGATGTTATAGATGATGTCCATTAAGCTGGTTGAATCCATATATGAACCGTATGGACATAACTGAATTGTATGTTTAGAAATTGTACCAATGTTTACATGCTCCATTTTCAAACTGAAAGGTAACTTCTGTTTTTGATCATATGAAGTCCTAAACTTTACCAAAACCCCCCACATTTCATTTCCAAAAACTGCTCAATAAAAAACCGCCCACTCAAGGAATGTTTCGGAGAACCAGAATCGGTTCTTTTGTGTAATTGCTCCAAAGATCCCCTTTGATTTTTAAGAGTCTACACCCTTCCAACAATGGGAAACAATTTCTTTCGACCTGATGGTAAAACTTGTTTTGAGGAAACATCCACAAAACTGTCCTTGGCCACTGCTAAATACTGCAGCAGTACCAATAGTGGCGATGGAGTTATATGTAAGCTCTTTATAATGCCACTGCTTTGAGCAGTTTACTGGGCCGGTCTGAAATGCGCCATCATAATGCGTCTGCTGAAGCTCCTTTTGAAAGCCATTGAATAGGTTCTGCATTATTCATCCTTAAAGATGCAGGTACTGGCGTCTCTTCCAGGAGGGAAAAGCAATGACAAAAGGATGCAGATTAAGTTTTTATGCTCTAAATCTTGGAGGAAAGAAAGGAGTGCACACTTGCTTCAGTATCTGCACGCTAAATATGGCGCATGACTGTTGATGTGGCACATCAAAAGAAGAATCAGGGACTGAATGAAGGCGAATGTTTGTGCTCTGACAGTAACTGCTTTCTTCCGTCTCTCGCCACAGACTAAATGAGTTAGTAGTGACGGTTAGGTATGTGTGTATGTGTGTATGTGCTGCGGCCCCGGCAGATGCGCCCGTTACAGAGGATTCTGTTTACCCGCATTTGTTGACATAGTGGCTAACCTTCTCACCACCTCCTCCGCTGCCACACTCTCCTTTGTCGTACCACCACTTGTTTTTCAATTTGTCCAACAGGCCTTGTTCATTCAGTTTTAAAACTGCCAGGTTAACTGCACTTCTTGAAACGATAAAACATAGTTTGTCAGAGTGAGCAGTACCCAATCAGAGAAAATTACAGAAAAATATATGTATATATATATATATATATATATATATAGGGGTGGAAAGTTCTAGAGCTTTAGTGCCCCCCCTCCCCCACACAAAACACATAAACACACTGGACAAACCTCTCTTTTCCCATGTTTCCGACGCAAAACGCACACACACACTATTAGTTTCAAACAGGAACAACACAGGACCACTAATATGAAAGAAGTGAAAAATCTATAGCTCCTCTGCACGTCTTTTATCTCTCTCCTGCCCCTATCTTTCGTTCTCCCTCATGCTTCCTCATTACTCTATAGTCAATATTGCTTTGAGAGATGCCGAGGACCTTCACGGAATCGAATACCTGTTTCTATCCCCCTGGGCTACTTTCAAATAGCCTAAATGAGCTCTGAGCATCTGGAAAAGTGCTGAATAAGGAGGATCCTCACCTCAAAATTCCTTTATCCTCAAGGCACACTCTCACTTTCCAATAACTAAGGCCTAAGGATCGCAACATGAGCTTGCTAGCTATACATTAATGCCCCCAAAACCAAGTGGCTCCCTTCCATGTGCACTCTTGAGAAGTGCCAAAAAAAGGTTCTTTGAGCAATGAAAAAGAGGAACCGTATTTGAAAGGTTATCTGTGAGGCTGAAATCTTTAGGAACCTACTCATAATATAAAAAGATTCCATACAAATTTAAGGAGCTATTGTTGGGAACTGCACCTCACGTGGAAGTTCTTAAGAGCCATCCTTAGAACCAAAACTGGTTATTCTACGTCATTGCACAAAGAACCCACTGTGATTTGGTTGGTTTGCTTATATCATTTGCTTATATCATTTGCTTATAATGGCAGCTACCCTTTACACTACTTGAACAGTTTTTTTAATAAGAAATTGATGCGTAAAAACAATTTAAAACGATATGGAATTAAATTACATTAAAAATTGCATTAACTAACATTAAGTTTAAAGTTTAAAATGTTTGACCATTATAAAGTTTCCATTTCTGAGATATTCATGTGAATACTGAGGCGTAAGATAATGTGTACTGTGACATCAGTGGAGTCCAAAATTTTTTTTTTCATTTAAAGGAGCAATTTGTAAGCTGATGCAAAATTTTGAATTTGTACACCAAACAATATGGAGCAACATACCACCAGAAAATACCCAGTCCCTCCTCCTTCCTCTTCAATTTCTAACAACCTAGAAGAAACATTGCCTCAGACTTCTGGGACTAGCTGGGTAGCATGATAACTAACTCTAGTCTTTGCAATACTAAAAGTTGTGACAGATAAAAATATCATAATAAAATGCTGCACTATTTCTAGGTTAATATTCAAATGTAAAGAAATTTGTTTCAAGTTTGTTTTAAGTTTTTTTCAAGTTTGCTCAAGTACAGACGACTCTCAGGTATATTTGATCTTCTCATCAGAGGCTTATACCTATCTACCTGTGGAGTCCAGCTTAAGTGCCAAACTGTCATGCTGATAATGTAATTTGTAATGAAAACTTAGAAAAGAATCCAAAATAGAGGTAGTTGTTTGGACTCTGCTGTATGCCACAGCACACTTGATTTAAAATAATAAAAAAATCAAAAAAGATAACTCCATAGTTAACCATCAGGGGTCTATAAAAAAAGTACAATTGTGAGAGAAAATTTGAAGAATTTAAAATTTAGAATTTGGAAAAAGAAGGAGTATTTTCAATGGTTTCAAGAGAGGTTTATCCTGAATGCAGTTTATCCTAAATGCAACACTGATAAAGACACAGCCCACAGGAACAAAGAGACTGCAGTGGAAAAAAAAGAAAAGCAGAGAGGGCCTTCTGAGCTGAGGAGGGGAAGAGACAGAAGAGTGTTAAAGAGTGCTGGAGACTTGGAGCCGAGGGAAAGCCTCAGCTCCGCTCTGACACCACACACACATCTCTCTGCCACGCTGGTGGAGGCCCTCTTCCTCACACGCAGGAGAAGTGACAGACAGACGATGGTAACTCCAGCGAAATGGCTGACCCAGGGAGCTACCCTCATCTGTAAGTTACTCTTCTCACCAAGGTCAGCGAGAAAAGCCTGGGCAATGCTGGACTTCCTTAACAGACCGAACGTGGTGGAGTTTACAGACTGAACGGTATTAATTGGTTAGACTGGGTGCAAATCTAAGCAGAGATGTGATCATAATAGGTGCGTTGTCACACATGTACAGACATATGGGACATTTTTCTTCGTTTTTTTTTTTCTTTTTCCGGTTAGCTTTGAAGTTTCTCTTCATTTTTTCAGGCCCTCCTTCCAGTCTGTAAATTCTACAGTTAGTGCGAGAGCGGCACAGTGTCAGAACAGGCTGGGCATTCACTGGACTCTCCATTCAAATATATGCATTATCATCCCCAACATATTACATCTCATCTCAACATTTCATTTCAATATCAGTGACATCCACATGCAACTCAGTTACCTGAGTGAAGCTTCTCATAAACATATGCTGTATGAAGCAAAATCAGAAAAAACAAACAAACACTACAGCAGCCGTAACTCCACCCCATATAAACAATGCTCATGTAAGCAAGATACGTCAACCAAAGAGCAAAAGGAAAATAAGAGAAAGAAAGTATTAAGTAGAGATAGGCACGCCAGGGAAGGTGGAATACCATAACAACACGTGACATATTGTTATACTACTCCACCCACCTTAACTGTGAGCCCTTGGGCGTGGCCACTCCGTAGCCTTTGGAGTCCAGGTTGCCTCCGACTTTCATGGTGTCGCAGGGCTTGCGCTGCTCCGTGTACTCGTTCATGGTGGACTCCAGCAGGAAGGCGTACTTCCCTTTCGATTTCCTCACCCGAGCCACCCCCTCCGCTGTGGTCTTAGTGAATACTGTGGGCTCGGCCGACTTCATGTAGCCCCACATTTTCTCATACACAGCGATCTTTGACCTCTGGGAGGTGGCAGAGGGGGAGAGAAAGGCATTCACATAGACAAACGCAAGTGTCAACGTTTCTGTTAGGTTGTTTTATTAATATAATCAAAACCACAAATTCAAGAATCACAAGGTCTGGAATCACTTGTTTCATAAATTATTTGCTATTAAAGCTCATTGTAAAGACATTTATAGACTCAGATTTGTTTATAGTGGTGGTGATAGGAACCAGGTGTCCTGTCTGCGACAAAAACATAGCTATTTTATTAATTATGCAAAATAATCAGTCAAGCTCGATATGACCTTTATAAATTACTGATAATGATAAAATAGTTGCGAAGCCAAAGAAACTTAAGACCACCAATGAAGCCCTGAGACTAACCATGCATCAGCAGATGAGCTGATGATCATCTCTGATTTTAAATCAAGGTGGACCAACAAGTGAGAGGCGTCTAATAGAGTGGACAATAAGTGGACACAGTGTTTAAAAACCCTACCAGCACTGCTGTGTCTGGGAATCCAGACCATTAAATTAACAGGGTACAAGGGGTCCAATGAAGTATGTAGCGAAGCAGATGGTCTACAGTACACATCTTACATTTCTTCATGGTTGATATAGTGATATAGTAATACACTATTCTACACCAATGAGAGTCCATGGGCAAGACTCCTAACATTGCATTTGCCTACACATATAAAATGATCTAATCATAAGTTGCTCAGAATAATGCAAATATCATGTTTTACCGCTTCCAATATGACTGCATGTTTAAAATGAACTGATATTTGAATTATATGATGCTGTCACTGTTGCAGAGATGCTATTACTTCACTGTTACTACACTGTGCAACTGCAGCAAAACTGGTTTAATATTAAACAGTGATTCCAAACCTTTAAATAGTGGCGCAGATGGTCAGAAGTTAGTGCTGCAGATGAATTCCATGGCCTTTAAATTCACTCAAGCACTTTCAAATTTCACAATTAGTAAGTCCCCCATCTGCTCTGTCTACTCACCCTGAAGAACTCCTTGGTGGAGCCTGAGTCTAGAGTGCCGTACGCTATTTCTGTTTGCTTGGCCAGGTCTTCAGCACTCTCGATGGGTGACACCATCCTCTCCACAGTGAGGAAGGCAGCCAGGTTGGCCGTGTAGGAGGAGATGATGATGAGGGTGAAGAACCACCACACGCCTCCCACGATTCGGCCAGACAGTGACCTACGCCACAAAGGGAAGGAAGCAAAAGAGGAAACAAGAAAGGAAAAAGAAGGAGGAGAGGTGGGGGAGGTTGAAGAGGGCGCATGTGAAAGAGAAAGGGGTGTAGAGGAGGAGGACAGGGAAGTAAGGAGAGAAGCAGGAGGGAGAGGCAAAGAGGAGAGGCATCAGTTAGCGCAGCATGTAAAGCAGAGATTAATAGCTTTGGACAGATCTATAATCAAGTATAATGAGGCCACGGCTTATCACCCTAGTATGAGCACAATGACTGAGCACGAAACATGGAGTGGACCACCAGAGTAAAGAGGTGATGGTGGCAAAAAACATCCTGAGAATACTGAACGGCAACCCTGCGGCAGGGAGACCTCCCCCGGCTTAAGACACGTTCCGCCTCATGGAACAGCGCAGGCTGTTAAAACATGCCTTCTAGCAGGAGTGATCATCAGGCAGCCTGAGATCACGAACTCTGCTCTGCCTTTAGAACCTTGCCTGCGGCGAGAGCTTGTGGTAGGGATACGGGAATAGGCCTGGGAAACAAAACAATAACGATGATTATTTATTTATATGGATAATCCTATTGTGATAAAATGATGTTACCATTTTGTTTCATGTTTCAAAAGGAAGACATCTAGCCATTCACTTGTTACAGCATAAACCAGTGAGGCAGCAGGTAGCTATCGAGGTATTTTCAGGGTTAAAACTTTAGTAAAAAGGCTGGAAGTTTGAGGAAAATGTCTGAAAATGACATGGAAGTCAAATGCCATTTTGTTGTTAGCAGTATACTCATGTAAGAACTCCAGGTCTAAGAAATTTTTCTCTATAGGTAAAAAAATAGTTTTTTTTTGTGGTATGCTTCCAAAAATGTGGTATGTGGAATGCTTCCAAAAATGCTTCAAAGCTGGTCATTTTTTTTCTTGTGAACAAATTTACCCTGAATGTCCCTGGATCTTTTAATTTGCAAAGTTGCTAAATATATAGAAATAAGAATGTTGCTTCATCTGTGCTACAAGCAAAACTAAATCAGACGCTGTATAAAACTCAACAGACAAACTCACAGCCACAACTTTTTTACTTTCCATAACCAAAAGTCTGAAAATGTATAATTAGCTAGCTACTGTCATGTGAGTACATGTTGTTATGAGTGAATGGCTAGACTTTTTCTCTCAACCCTGTCTAGCAAGCAAAAAATGCCGCATAATGTGGAAATTTTTATTTGTTGCTCCCTCTATGGCTGTGAAATGTAATCCCCCCCCATGGTCACCTTATTTGTCAATGAGCTAAACGATCTGACTCCCCTTTGTGTACACATGTACACTTAAGATTCTATCATGTGTAATCTGTAGCATCCTTATTCTAGCATGATGCCTGTGCACACAAAGGGGGCGGTTGGAATTCTGCACAACACCAACCAAAACAACATCAGAAGAGAAAGCACCATATAAGCGGTTTACATTACGAAGTTTTAAACTTTCATGGAGATTGACAAAAACTGAGCAAACTTTTTGGTGTAAGATTAATTTATTTCCTTTAATGCTAGCCTGAACCAGGACTGGGTTTAGACAGCTTTTGGCGTCCGGATATGCTACAAAATTCCTTGAGACAGGGATCCGGAATTACCACAAAATTTCTTGAGACAGGGATCTGGAAATACTACAAAATTCTGTGAGTCAGGGATCTGGAAATACTACAAAATTCTGTGAGTCAGGGATCTGGAAATACTAAAAAATTCCATGAGACAGGGATCTGGAAATACTACAAAATTCTGTGAGACAGGGATCTGGAAATACTACAAAATTCTGTGAGTCAGGGATCCGGAAATACTACAAAATTCTGTGAGACAGGGATCTGGAAATACTACAAAATTCTGTGAGACAGGGATCTGGAAATACTAAAAAATTCCATGAGACAGGGATCCGGAAATACTACAAAATTCTGTGAGACAGGGATCTGGAAATACTACAAAATTCTGTGAGTCAGGGATCCGGAAATACTACAAAATTCTGTGAGACAGGGATCCGGAAATACTACCAAATTCTGTGAGACAGGGATCTGGAAATACTACAAAATTCTGTGAGACAGGGATCTGGAAATACTACAAAATTCTGTGAGACAGGGATCTGGAAATACTACAAAATTCTGTGAGTCAGGGATCTGGAAATACTACAAAATTTTGTGAGACAGGGATCTGGAAATACTAAAAAATTCCATGAGACAGGGATCTGGAAATACTACAAAATTCTGTGAGACAGGGTTCTGGAAATACTACAAAATTTTGTGAGACAGGGATCTGGAAATACTAAAAAATTTCATGAGACAGGGATCTGGAAATACTACAAAATTTTGTGAGACAGGGATCTGGAAATACTAAAAAATTCCATGAGACAGGGATCCGGAAATACTACAAAATTCCAAGAGACAGGGATCTGGAAATACTACAAAATTCTGTGAGACAGGGTTCCGGAACTACTACAAAATTCTGTGAGACAGGGATCTGGAAATACTACAAAATTCCATGAGACAGGGATCCGGAAATACTACAAAATTCTGTGAGACAGGGATCTGGAAATACTAAAAAATTCCATGAGACAGGGATCCGGAAATACTACAAAATTCTGCGAGACAGGGATCTGGAAATACTACATAATTCTGTGAGACAGGGTTCTGGAAATACTACAAAATTTTGTGAGACAGGGATCTGGAAATACTACAAAATTCCATGAGACAGGGATCCGGAAATACTACAAAATTCCAAGAGACAGGGATCTGGAAATACTACAAAATGCTGTGAGACAGGGATCTGGAAATACTACAAAATTTTGTGAGACAGGGATCTGGAAATACTACAAAATTCCATGAGACAGGGATCCGGAAATACTACAAAATTCTGTGAGACAGGGTTCCGGAACTACTACAAAATTCTGTGAGACAGGGATCCGGAACTACTACAAAATTCTGTGAGACAGGGTTCCGGAACTACTACAAAATTCTGTGAGACAGGGTTCCGGAACTACTACAAAATTCTGTGAGACAGGGATCCGGAAATACTACAAAATTCTGTGAGACAGGGATCCGGAAATACTACAAAATTCTGTGAGACAGGGTTCCGGAACTACTACAAAATTCTGTGAGACAGGGATCCGGAAATACTACAAAATTCTGTGAGACAGGGTTCCGGAACTACTACAAAATTCTGTGAGACAGGGTTCTGGAAATACTACAAAATTCCATGAGACAGGGATCCGGAAATACTACAAAATTCTGTGAGACAGGGATCTGGAAATACTAAAAAATTCCATGAGACAGGGATCCGGAAATACTACAAAATTCTGCGAGACAGGGATCTGGAAATACTACATAATTCTGTGAGACAGGGATCTGGAAATACTACAAAATTCTGTGAGACAGGGATCTGGAAATACTAAAAAATTCCATGAGACAGGGATCTGGAAATACTACAAAATTCTGTGAGACAGGGATCTGGAAATACTAAAAAATTCCATGAGACAGGGATCCGGAAATACTACAAAATTCTGTGAGACAGGGATCTGGAAATACTACATAATTCTGTGAGACAGGGATCTGGAAATACTACAAAATTCTGTGAGACAGGGATCTGAAAATACTAAAAAATTCCATGAGACAGGGATCCGGAAATACTACAAAATTCTGTGAGACAGGGATCTGGAAATACTACAAAATTCTGTGAGACAGGGATCCGGAAATACTACAAAATTCTGTGAGACAGGGTTCTGGAAATACTACAAAATTCTGTGAGACAGGGATCCGGAAATACTACAAAATTCTGTGAGACAGGGTTCTGGAAATACTACAAAATTCTGTGAGACAGGGATCCGGAAATACTACAAAATTCTGTGAGACAGGGTTCTGGAAATACTACAAAATTCCATGAGACAGGGATCCGGAAATACTACAAAATTCTGTGAGACAGGGATCCGGAAATACTACAAAATTCTGTGAGACAGGGATCTGGAAATACTACAAAATTCTGTGAGACAGGGATCTGGAAATACTACAAAATTCTGTGAGACAGGGATCCGGAAATACTACAAAATTCTGTGAGACAGGGTTCTGGAAATACTACAAAATTCCATGAGACAGGGATCCGGAAATACTACAAAATTCTGTGAGACAGGGATCTGGAAATACTACAAAATTCCATGAGACAGGGATCCGGAAATACTGCAAAATTCCGTGAGACAGGGATCCGGAAATACCACAAAATTCTGTGGGATAGGGATTTGGAAATATTACAAAATTCAGTGAGACAGGAACGACACCAATAAGGTTAGCCTATGTTATAATATTTCCTAAATAATATTTCCTAACAGTGTCAGGGATGTACACACTTTTCTTACACCCCTTTAACTTTTTTAGCTCTCATTAATGAATAAAAGCTACTCTGGACTCTTGCTCATGCACTGTCTCTCTTTTTCCCTTCCTCACATCCTCCTCTTCGCAACCTCTGTAAATATGTCCATACTGGGAATCCTGAGTTAGCTTTGTCTTACAGCTAGCTGAAAGCCCATATTGGTTATTGCATAATGCGCTCCACCACGTAGTTCTCACGAGAGGTCTCGTGCATGTAAAGTCACCAGTCAATGAACCAGTAAAAAGATTTTGCAGTTGTTAAATAAGGTGGTTTCAAGTGGGTGTGTCCTTATATGGGCATGTCATTGACCACAACCTGCTGACAGCGGCACATGACTTCAAAACAGCCACACTTCCAGCGTGGGATGGGTTTGACGCTCTTAAATCAGACGTAATGCTGGACAAGTAACTTCTGTTTTGTTAAGGGTTCAAAACGGTGATCAGACTTAAAATCGAATAATATATAATACTAATCAATAACGGTCTAAACTGAAGGCTATAGAAAATATAGTGCTATTAGACTTTCAGTCATATCACCCAGTTCTATAAAGGACGCTAGCTCTGGAACCTCCTTGAGTGGGCACCATGGAGACAGACTGACAGTCATGGTGGGCAGGAGGGGACGTCATTGACGAGTATCTCCATGGAGGTGGTGTGAGAAACGCGAGCGGCGCTCGAATTCACACCTTGCACTGGTAATGCAAATCATTTCACGACTGCGAAAGAGGGGTGATGTGAATTGAAGCATTTCTTTTCAAGGATTTCAAGCAAGTTCTCGAACGGAGTGCACCCTCTACGCAAGTCAAGACTGGAATAGCAGCGTTCAGACATAGTGGCTGAGAAATAGCAAAGCCGTCACCCTGCTACATCTCCAGAGCCCATCAGCGCTGACATGAAGAGAGGGTTTTGTAACACTGCAGTCCTATGAAATCTCTGACTAAATGCCCGAGTGTACTGGCTGCGACTGGCGCTGGATCTGAGCGAACGGCGTCTCCTGTTAAGCACTAACCTGCATGCAGACACACAGTCTGCCACGGTGACGTCTGAGGGACAGATGCATCTGGGATCGCCGCAAGCGCGGCTAATCGATTTGACTCTATAAGACAAAGTCAATTTAATAAAAGCCTCAATTGAGCGGACACGACACCAATGACTCAAAGCCGCGCCGCTCCGCTGCTTTGCCGCCTAGCATACAGGATCATTCATGAGGACACATGAGCCATGGACAAATAGGCATTCTCCCTGGTCCCTCCCATGTCATTGCTTGTAAAACAGCCTTTCTGATCAGAGCACAATGATGAGAGGCTGACTGTTTCATTGTAGCACGAGCACAAAATCTCACACACACACACCTGTCACCAGTGCACGTCTCAGAGCAGCTCTTTATCAAGGCAGTGTCATTAGTGGAGCGCGATAAGTGTGCTATTGACAGTGAAGCGCCCGGCATTTGTCAGTGCAGTCGGTACTTTATGCTCTTGTCTCATGTCCCTGCAGACTGAGCTCAGTGCAGTCATTAGACATCAAACAGACACATCAGTCGGTTTGCGTGCTCCTTTTTGGAGCAAGAGAAAGAGAGAGAAAACACTAGAAGGCTATATATATATTAAAACATGTATATGAAACATATGGTGGCCCTAAGCAAGCTACTTGAGAGGCCTACCTTAGCTACATTATTATGTATAGAAAAATGTCATACTTCTTTAAAGGAGCAATATGTAAGGTCGTTAAATTTTAAACAATCCAAAATGAACTAATATGATCAATAGAGTGTGAAGAAAAAACATTTTTGTGTAGTGTTGCAGAGATATCCACAGACGCATGCTAGCCCTGGCCTATACGGTATTGTAGTACCGTTTGGTACCTCAAGAGGGGATAGTGTGTCAATGTCATGTTGTCTTCCATAAATCCAACATGAGAGGATGAAGAAGTAGCACTGCCCCGATGATGCTTTGTAATTTCTTGTCAATCAACTGGTTCCCAGTTAAATCATTTCAGGACAGGTAGCCAATAAAGGAAGAGTAAAGGCAAAGATGGTTTGATTCCTTGGTAGGCAGGTGTTAGCGAGAATCCATGTTTGGCAGTACACAAAACAAGCGAGAGTTAACATTGGCGCTGCTTTTCACCGTTCTCGGTAAGTAAAGAACTTACAACCTTTCTTTGCTACAGGTTACACTGGTAAGTAACCAGCTATTAATGCCAACATTAAGGAGGACGGACTGTGCATATCTTATGATATAAGGTTGGCACCACAGATTTCTGGTGATATGTTGCCTCCTGTTGTTTGGAGTATGAATTTGACAGGTTGCGTCATCTTACACATTGCTCCTTTTAGTATAAGCGCAATGTTAATACTTTAAAACTATACAAGGGAGATCCATTTTTCACACAACTATATTGGGTAGAAGATATTCATTCATTTACCAATTCATTCATCATCTAAACAGTTCATCCTCCTAGGTTGACACAGGGGTGCTGGAGCCTATTCCATCACCATTGAAAGGCAGTACGGCTAGGAAATATAAAAAAAGTAAATAAATACATACATTTATAAACAAGTTGTAGTAGTTGTAGTATGTAAACCCGGTTTAAACGCATGTTTTGAATTCATCATGTATTTATCACCCATAGCAGTTTAGCTCATCCCATTCAAACTGTTATAAAGGTTTCAGCCTGGACTGCTTTTGGAATAAGACACAATACAGGGCAGCCAATCAGAACATAGATGATTTACTTATATTATGTTGAATACTGGGTTAAAAAATCAGCTGCAGTTTCATTGCAAGACATAAAAGAAAGACTGAACAATCGTCATATAAAATGTTATGATATGTAGGATATGCGCTCCTTAAGTGGTCTTTAAAAAAAACATGCTTCCATTATTTTTTTTCTTAATAACACAATTTTCTACTAAAACAAACCAACCATCCACACTCACAGTGGTGCCCTAAACAAGAGCTTGCACTGTTTTATACTGGATGGAGTCCATAAAAAGCTGGACTGAAAGACAGGACTGCTCGCATTCAGTGCAGATCTTTCATTAAAGGGGCTTTTTTTTAGCGCTAGGTATAATCTTTGTCTGAAAAACCGGCCCACTGGGAGTAGAAAAGGGTGAATAAGGATAGAGTGGAAGGAGGGAGAGACAGAGTAAGAGGGAGAAGGGAGGACCTTGAAACAGTGTAGATAAATGAAAAGGTCACTGCCTGCAGCCCCCAGTAAGCCTCCAGTGCTTTATTTATTCATGGCTTGCTCTCTACTGGCCTGATTAAGATTTAATACCTGCAAATCAATTTCTCCACGCATGAGGCCAAAGCCATTCGCAATCACCCTCCACATTACTGATCTCTAATTTCACTGGCAGATTGAAAAAAGAAAAAAAGAAGAAAAAAAAAAAACCAAACAAGCACTCCCATTACCTGATTCAACAGCATGCAATCATATTTCAGACCAGTTTCCATTTCCACTGGTAGATTCAGAATGAGGCTTTGACCCTGATAGCAACACCTCAGGCTGCATTTGTTGCAGTGGCATGAACACGATACAGCATATGCTATACTGTGGGCCGCAATTCACAGCCTGTGTAAGGTAATACATACAGCTACGGCTTTGTGCAAGGTTTGGCACACATATGAGTTAAGTAGAGCTGTTTTGGCAATCGTGCAATCTACTGGTTATTTTTACAATCAGCTGAGAAGGCCAAACAATAAAAATGGATTTAAATTAACAATAATAAACCACAAATTAATCATTAAAAAAAACTAGAGCACTGTACAAACAACAGCTCACACTTTCTTTTACTGAAATTATTCTGTTTTCAGGAGATATTAGATGTGATTAGGATAACTTAAAGTTCCACTCTCTTCAACATTGGGTGTTTCTGTCCATCCTTTAACTGTCAGACTATTTAAGGCTATGGGTCAAAAAAGGATGTGTAGCGATCACAAAGCCTTACTTGTGTTCTCAGCACAATGACCTGAGCACCTCTGATTATTTGGGGTGTGTCTCAAAACCTTGTGAGTGTCTAAGTAGGCTGTCTAGGTGGGCAGCTGTTTAAGTAGCAGCGTTCTGTCTGACATTTCTGCTCATAAAACAGATTACTGAGACGCTCTAGTTAAAGAGAGACTGCGTCACAGCTTGTTCCCGCAACCACTGCAGCACGCGACCGGTGGTTTAGCTGGTTGCTAAGCTACCGGCCGGCCTCCAAAATAATAGCCTGATGTTTAAAAATCCGCTAGCATAAATGCTAATAGCTCGAGTATAAAACTGCTAAATGGTGAACGACTCGTTACAGAAAAAAACATAAAACAAATAAAATAAATAAATAAAATAAATAAAACACTGTTTTGTGTGATTATATGACAAGAAACACATTAAAACACCAGAGAAAATCAAAATAACTTACATTTTAAAACCACTTCACTGCTCATAGATTTGCCTGCGGTGCATCATGGGACTACCTTGGTGGCTGAGAAAGCGTTCAGTGCCTCCTTAAAATCAGGTCAGAATAAGGTGCCTCAGTAGACAGCATGTTTAAGGTATCTAAGAATTGGGACAGTCTACATGTCAGGAGCGCATACTATGATGTTAAATGATGCCTATGTAGGCAGCTCACTAGGTTTTGAGACACACCCTTGGTTTTTGAGAAGCAGAAAAATGGAACCAGCTTTCAAGCGGTTTGGAAAAATAAAATATCCCTGCAGATTTCCTTCAAAACCTGAAAGCAGGCAAAGTATGGACACACTAAATACCGAAACCTTGATATTAGATTTATTTGCGGTGGAATCTGCTTAATCTGATGTGAAATATATGTTTTCTGCTTTTATCCCAATGCTGAATGACATAAGACCCTATTCAAACAATGAGCCCAGTGTCCTCTGATTGGTCAACTCACCCCGTCTGTCCTGAGCAGTTCTGTCCCCGCACTGCCTCCAGTAGTTGTTGCACATTGTGTGAGGGTGTGCTAAAAAGGTTTGTGTTATAAGATGCCTTATTGTCGTCGCCTTATAACAGAAAAAAGGCTGGAGGTGTTTCAGGAAGCTGAGAAAAGTGGTTTCTGTGGGAGAGAATTTCTCCCTCTGGCGTATACTTCGGGTTTTATAACTTTGCAGACATTTTACATCTGCATGCACAAAAGCTACATAACAAACTAAAGAAAGGGAAAAACTCAAAACACTCAAAATAGACCCGCTATTAAATATATGAAGCGTGGTCTCTGACCTAAATGCCTATAAATAGAGGATCAATCAGGTTCTGTTCTTTTACAGCATTACGGCCATTTAACCTGCCAACTACTCGTTGCTGATTTATCCCACATTCGTTTGTAATTGAGTAATCACAGAAGCTTTAGGTGCTAAAGTCGTGCTCTGCAGTCACAGTTTTGGCATGGTGCGAGTCTGGAGTGAAATGTCCTCAGCTGTAGTGTGATCTCCACCCTCCTCTTTTTTTTTTTTTCTTTCCTAACACTGGCCCTGATGAGTGAATCATATCCTCTCGCTAGCATCACTGCTGCGATCTTTCCCTCCTCCGAGCCCTGCAATAATTTCCCAGTCATTTCCGGAATAAAAGAAGCTATTGAATGGAGGCAATTACTGAGGCAAGATCGACCCTCAAATACAAAAAGTGGAGAGGGAAAAAAAAGTGAAGGACGGATTGTCAGAGAGTGAGAGAGTCAGAGATAGAGAGAGAGAGAGGGGGGGAGAATTTTAGCATGCTGTGCTGGAAACGTGTAGGGGCTTGAGGAGGAAATTCAGAGACGAATAGGAGGCAGAGGAAGAGCTGATACAGGAACAGAATCTTAAAAAATTGCAGTTTTTTTCACACTTAACAGACACATCCGCCACCTTATTCACATGTAGACACTAGAGGACATGTTTGGACCAACACGCACCTCTCGGACTCTATCTGTCTGTGCCGCACGCGCACGCACATGCATTGCGGAAAATAAGTAGGATTCAAGGCAATCACGGGCCGTCAAGGACTCGGGTCACGGAAGCATGAAGACTGCAGGGAAATGGTGGGAATTACATACGTGACAGAAATGGCTTATCCGAGGACCTAATGCGGGGGGAGCTGAGACAACAAAACACATGCTAGCTCTTGCGCTGCCATTATCCAGGCCGGTATGTCCATATAGGCGAACTGGGCTATTGCCTACAGAGGTACTTGAGCAATGTTGGCAGGATGCACCAAATTATTCTGTCCTCTATGAGGGACTTGATTGCAGAGTGCATCAACGAGCAAACTTGGCTTTGGCTGCACATCCTTCGCTAAAATCAATGCTTAAATCAGCCAAAGATAGCTTAACAACTGTAACCAGGCTTGCAAAGGTAATGCCTGAGAACAATACACCATGCTGCAGTGTGAAATAGACCCTCACAAGAAAGGAAAATAAAATAAAAAAAAATAGGTAAAACTAATTCAGCTGTTAATACACGATTATAGACGATTATTAACCTCAGAAATGCTGGGATTCGAATCACAGAGCGATAAAAAAGAAGATGGAGTCAAAATAACTATAATTTAAAAAAAAGAAAAAAAGAGATTAGCCTTGTTAGTTGGAGATGCTGAAACAGGTAAACACGCACATACCAGAAGGGGGCTTGTCTCATTGTTATGGCTCGTATCACCACTGTAGACGTTTTCCACAGCTAACGGCTACTAAGAACGAATATCTACTGCTGGCCCAATACTTGCTCTTTCTAATGCCGACAGGTGAAAGTGGCTGGCAACGGCACTAACTGCTTTCAGTGTAGCGTTAATCATCTGCGGTGGAACGCTGACATTAAAGTACTTCCCCTCCGTATGACAAAGTTTCATTGCACAAACCTCTCTGCTCATCATCTACTTTGCTCCGAGCATGAACACTTGGTAAGCTGTACGCTCGACCCAGCCATCGTTGCTATTTCTGTTGTTTAACAGGGTTACCCTGAGACGAATACTTCCTAAATATACCTGAGATCTCAAGAGTTTGGAGAGAGCAGTGGCATTTTTTACAAGGAGAGTCTGGAAAACTAATGTTTTGGGCTGGTTACTATACTATTACTACTATCAATGCTCAAGCTATAAATACATCTCAGTGTATATCTGCAATTTAGGGGCCAGTGACCTCCACCTCTAGCAGAGCAGTCCTGCTGTCTCTGTCCATAAGCTTTAGATTGTACAAAACGCTGCTCGGTTACTCACTTACACTCGTGTTTATGACCACATTCAATGAATAATAAAAAATAAGTAAAGCTCAAAACAATCTTGCACCTCCCTATCTGTCCAACCTCCTTCTACCTTACAAGCCGCCTTGGTCTCTTAGGTCTTCTACTGCTGGGCTTCTAATTGTCCCATCTTCTAAACTCTGTGACTTTGGTGATCAGGCTTTTTCTAGACTTGCTCCTCGACTGTGGAACTCTCTTCCACCTGTTATCAAACAATCTTCCTTTCTTTCCACATTTAAATCTAATCTTGAGACTCAGTTCTTCTCCCTCGCCTACGACCTTACTCTTCCACTCATCTCTGATGTCCAGTTATTGTCATGTTGATGCTTCTTCTTTACTCTTTGTGTGTTCAATGTTTCTATTTTCTCTCTACAAATGACTATGATCTGCTAATGATTGTAAGCGTCTTTGGGTTTTAGAAAAGCACTATATAATAATAAGGTATTATTATTATTAATAATAATAATTGTTACTTGAGCCTTAAGACTTGCTTAAGAGCGGACAGAGATTAGATGATGCTGATTAAACCTTTGAACTCATGTAAAAGTCTCGATTTCAGTGTGCAGTTTGAATGTAATCCACAACATCACTCTTGTAATCTGCACCACTGCACACTGGTTTGCTGTTGAACTCACTTCTCGTTTGCAGTTGAGATTTTTTTTTTTACAGCTATCCCACATGCTTTGTGCTACTCCCCCCCTAAAACCAGGCTGAACATGCGTATTTCTTATATCGAGGGTGGGGAACTCTAGACCTGGAGGGCCAGATTCCTGCACAGTTTGGTGATTTTCCTACTCAAGCACACCTGATCATCGAATTACCAGACCAAGTTGGCATGCTTAAGCATCGAACTGTGCTGCAGTCGGGCCCTCAGTTCCCCACACCTGGCTTACGTCTAAGTATAACAGCCCTATTTAAAAAGCTGTGTTACAAAATGTGTCCCAATCTGTAAGTGTTTTAGCTCTATGATATATCATCTGTGTTTATGAACGGTATTGGTTATGCTGTCTATGCTGTAATATTGCGAATCTGCTGGGGGGCGGCAAAATGATCCTTTGCCTAGAGCGGCACAATTGCCAGCCCGGGCATTAGTAAACCTCAAAGCGCCATTTTTTTGCTGTAATTTTAGCCCTATTTCATTGGCCAACATATGTATTAGCAATGTGGAAATTGTTTTTTAATGTGCGTGTCTAATAACGGCGACTTCCCGCGTACATTACGGCTCCTGGACGAGCCAAATAGCGCTCCTGCCAGATGCTAGTTGTTCCAAAGCCCAGGAAGCTAGCTATATTACCTGCCTGCTAACAATGCTTGTCAGACAGCTGAGCCAGAAAGAAACACCACAGGGTTCCAGACAAGAGTTATGACCCTGTCCAAAGCCATCACAGATGCTGCTCTTAACATTTTCATAGCACCTCGTTCACATGCTACCGTCATTCTTCTTGCTTTGGGATAGCACAGTAACCGTCTCCGCGCGGCAAGGGTGAAAGAACAAGATAGCTAGGGAGGAAGAACATTAATATAAGATGGAATGGACTTAAGCTTAACGTCTAAATTGCTTGAAATGAAATAAGATACAAGTTTAAGAACTAATCTGGAGCAAGCGTAATTACATTTCGTGTTCTCTATCCAATGATGATAAATAATTCAAATGTGCACAGCATGAGAGCAAAGATAAATCTCCCCTTAAGAGTTCTGCACTTTTACAACATGCACACACTATCAAGAGGATTAGCGCTCAGAATTATCAATATGCTACTGGCTTATATGGAGTCCAGCACAATGCCTCGCCATATGTTGTATTGTTATTGCGTAGGCTTTGTGCAAAATAACACATATTAACACTGAAGCGATGTCACTGGAGAAATTAACAGTATGTGAAATGGTGGGGCAGTTCATTTTCTCTCTGTGCTTGTACTGCCTGTATTGGATAGTCATTAAATGCATATTCAGCACTGTCTCCCTCCCTATTCACTCCATGCATCCTTATTAGGGCTGTATTAGGCGGATGAAAGGCATGAGCTTCTCACAGTCCTAAATGGAATCCTAAATGAGTTTTCTTATGTTAGATCAGAACCATAGGTCCGCTATAGCGCCACGGGGAGCGGGCTATAGCGCAGAGTTGCTGAACTCTATGGTTCTGATGGCACTCTAAGTACCTGCTGTCTTCCGCCATGTGTCGCTCGTTTTATTGCTCCTTTGTTCCCCTTGTCCTGTCATGTGAGTGATTTCTTATCTGGCGGTGGGGGAGTGCTGAAAAATAGAGTCTGTTTTTTGCTCTCCGCTTTTGATAACAGGTCTTAAAAAACTCTATCATGGTCATGCAGGTGTTATAAGGCAGAGAGAATGAAAGAGAGAGAGAGAAAGCTGGCCACACAGATAGCCACAGAAGGACCCAGGTCAGCCCAGCAGGTGAAAGAAAGGACCAGAAACAAACAAATAACACGAAACAACCAAGTGAAGCTCCATAATGAGCATGTTTCCTGCGGAATTCCAAAATTTCTTTCTAGGACGAATGGACATGCGAGCACACAGAAATGGGCAATGACCCCCCCAATGATTGCGGGCTGATAAAACTCCTGCTGGGCCTGCCGAGAGAGAGCGAGATTCATCAAAAAGCAATGAAGACCAACAATGACACCCCAGTTACTTCCTACAGCACGACGGTGCAGGTGAAACACGTCGTTTAGCTGACAGACTGAGACGAGGATGATGCGTCTGATAAGCGCGGAGACGCGCTAAAACACATAGCGACCGAGCACAGCTGCGCAGCAATGGGATATGAATGTGTCATTTCGTCCGGATAAGGGACACATACGGTGCGGAATGACAGCTCCTATCCCAGCAGGAGAGCAGACACAATGCAACGGTAGAGCAATTTACATTAAGGTTAGCCCTCTGCAGAATACTGATTATCATTATGCGTCCCTCGGCCCTCTTTCCACTCTTTGCAAATTGCATGCACTTTTCCAGTCAAGTTCGGACGCTCCTTGGTACATCACCATGGTAACTACAGAGCCACACGTCCATTTCAGGTTGTCTGGCATTACCATATCAATACCCGGGAGACCTTTTCATGAGGTAACCCCAGGTTAAGAGACTTAATTCCACTTCTTTCTCCAATCAGTATTCCCCTAAATAACCTGCCCCTGGGGCAATTGCAAGTGCAGGGGTG
Source organism: Megaleporinus macrocephalus (assembly GCA_021613375.1). Taxonomy (NCBI): domain Eukaryota; kingdom Metazoa; phylum Chordata; class Actinopteri; order Characiformes; family Anostomidae; genus Megaleporinus; species Megaleporinus macrocephalus. The sequence goes on along the minus strand of CM038717.1, from coordinate 17,710,702 downwards.
AGTGCTTTAACTCCTTAACATTCATGGACCTGGTCCAGACTTCTATTACTCACTTCTGTAACTTAATAATAACTCAAACTTTTCCAGCCGATTGTTTTCTATGTGGTTACTGAATTATAAAGCTTAAATATCTAATGTTAGATGTTAGAAATCTTTAAATCATATTTAACTACATCTGTATTCACACTACATTACATTTAAATGGCAGAAATGTAAATATTAATTCACATCTTTTGCAAAGCGACTGTATGCACAGCAATACGGCAATTTCATTAAGTTCAAATGCTAATAAAATAATTCTCCTATGCTACTTATAAATCAACAGAAAATTTAAAATCCACACTTACTTTAATTACTCTAATATGTAAGTTGTTATAAAAGTGAGGAATTGAAGTGTGGGCCTATATAAAGGCTATCAAGAGCTACAAGAGTTAATGGGAAGCTGGATTACCTGGGTGAAATATCGCAGCCTTGCTGCATGAAGGCTCCCAGGGAGAACCAGAGACTGTTAAAGATCCCAAACTCATTGGGGGGCTGGTCACTGGGCGGACCGTCGGTGCCCTCCTCGGGCTCCTCGGTGTGCCACTCGTACGGGCTGAAGCGGCTGACCAGGAAGAGCACCACGCTCACGCCGATGTAGGCAAACACGATGCACATCCAGATCTCGTAGGCCAGTGGGTCCAGGAAGGAGAACACGCCCGGCTTGGACTTTTGAGGCTTCTTGATCATGATGGAGATGCCCAAGCTCATGAAGGGCTTTGAGAAGTCAATGACCTCCTCCCGGACCAGGGTGATAGTCAGTGGGGCCACAGCGATTTCCGCTTTCTGAAACCAGAGGGAGTTTCATTAGGGCATCACATAGAAAAGGATCGACACTTATCATCACAAAAGAAAGGAGCTGCTGCCGAAAGCGTGGAGCAGTTAATGCCCCCACTTAGGCAGATAACAATGACGCGGTTAGAACTTTATGACTAAACTCGACAAAATGCACGGCATCTCCCAACACCGAACAATACGCTGCCGAGCAGACGGAAATAAAGAATAATCCGTCCACTTCCACCTCTCCTTTCACATCATATTTTACAATTTCTCTAATTGGACAAGGCTTTGCATGGTAATGCTGGAAAAACTAAGAAGCTAATCCGAAGGGCTTAATTCCGTGGCTGAAGTTTGAGGGAGCAGGATGAACCAATCAATTCAGAGAAATATGCTTACAGCAGAAGACAGAAAAATTGGATACAGACGCTAAGGTCTGGGAGCAATGTATTGCTTCATGGTAAATCCACAAACTCGATTATTGTCGGTGACTTAGCAACACTCTCGACCTCGCCGGGGCTGTGCGGGGCTCAAAACTAATCCAAAAAAGAAATTAAAGTTTATCATAATAGGCTGACACTTTGTAGAGTAAAGAAAAATACCAAAAAAAAAACAGAACTTGAAGGGTTGTATGTTTTTCCATGCTCAGCATAAATCTACAAGATGACAAGACTGGCTGTATGGTGGACATACATTAATATACTTCAGAGGTTGTTTATTTATCAGAGGGGTAAGGACTACTGCACACTCCCACTGGGCGCTTGGTCACAACTGAAGCTTTACGCATGAAACTGCTGATGCTTTCTGTTCTGACCCATACCAAGTCTCTCCCAAAGCCTCTGCACAGAAAGTCCATTCCATAGCTGTTTTACTCCTTATAAGCGAGAAGCTAGTGAGCGGACTGGGAGTCTTTTACTTGGTCTTTCACAGCAAATCACACAGACAGTGACTGTCCTTGAACGGAATATTTTATCCCAAAGTATGAACTTGCAATATTCACAGTACATACAAATAGACCTAAGCCTTCGGGACCCGTCAACCCTTAAGAAAACCTTTAAATAATATGTCTTACACAATTGCTTGAACAGCTTTTTATGGTCTTCACTGGTGCAGAGCCATTTTCAGGCCCACACTAGTACACCCCCCTAAATGGCTTAAGCGTTGCTACTCACTTCTGTAACCCAAAAACAGCCTGACTAGTTTGCATTGTAGTCCTTGTTTGTCATTACTGGATAATAAGTCAGGGATTTTATGGGATATACAGCGGAACTACAGCCAGAACGATTTAAAAGCTGGCTGATAAAATTGGCTGATATTCAAGTTTTACAGCTTTACTGATATCAACGAAAACCTTGCCAGTACAGCTAATAAAGTAAGTCGTGTATTGGCGCATTATAATGAACACACAGTGTAGTTTTTCAGGACTTTATTTAGTGGGAAACCCTCAAGGCTTTCCAAGCTTTTAAGGGGAGCCTAATTATTTCTGGGAACTTTTAATTCATGTTATTTAATAGCAATCATCATGTTCTAGTAAAACTTTGCGAGTGTTATAGTAGTTATAATTGTTATCTCATTGTTATGCTTTGGTTGGAAACAAAATAGATACAACCAAACTGTTAGCTAGGTTCTGTCAAAGGCTGGTCAGAAGACCTTCACATGAGACCAATCACAACATAATTGCTAAATAACAGTGGAATAGAGCAATATTTAATTTTGAATTTTTCATTTTGAAGGTTTTGATTTCTAATATGAGAGACCAGTTTTGTGGAAAAAATAGTAGGCTTTCTGAAAATTAAAAAAACAAAACAAAACAGAATTACTTTTTCCAAGCTTCAGGTGTCTGTGTTTAGTCTAAAACAGGGCAAATGTTCATGTGCTCTGGCATTAGCTTAGTGTTAACATACCATTAAAGCTCACAGATGAAATTGGCATTACCTGTTTTTTATTGTCTGTTTATGACCAAGTTAAGGCCTAAACTGAAATTCTAGCTATAACAGACACAGTAAGCCATTCAGCCATTGTTGTATATTTCTGCATATGCTTTTTTGTTTATTGATGTTTTTATTATGAATGTCTACAGGAACATGTGATTGAATTCAGTTATGACTGTCTGTGCTACTGCACAAGTGTGAAACCTCTTTTGTTAAATTCCTTGTATGTGTGAACAAACTTGGCCAATGATTCTGATTCTGGTCATACTTGTCTTTACAGAGACTGAGTTAGCAGTCATCATCTCACCTTTACTAAAACAGCTGACAACTGCCATCGGTGTTGGTATATGTGACAGAGTTTTCATGTCTGTTATACAGTGTCACCAGAATGAAGAGAGGTCTGTGTCAAGAAGGCCAAAGAGTTCGTAAAAGCTCTTACCCCGTACACCAGCTCCCCAACCATGCCGTTCCAGATCTTGGTCTCCGGGTCCCGAGCTCCGTACTTCCCGTCCGGCACGATAGAGATCTTGTATTTGATGCCAATGTGTTTGGCGATCTCAGAGGCCAGATCCACGCAGTATCCTTCATACCTGTCATTACCCTCGTACATCTCCCAGTTTTTCTTCAGCATCACATAAGGTCCTTCCTGGAAGGAGCAAACCACACAAGAGGTTCAAACTGGCAACCGGTCAACAATTCCAGCCAACCCAACCAAGCACTCAGTTTGTTTATTTTGTCGCATTTGCTGCAGCACCTTCATCTCTGGATTTGAAAATAAAAAAGACTGTGCACAAAGAGACGCAGAAGATTCATATTTAATACAGCATGAAATGCGTTTGCAGGAACCATGAAATAAAACATTCAGATCAAATAAACACAATCAAGTCATAGTAACAGTAACAGAGTGCACAGGTACCGCTTTACAAATACCATATGATTACAGCTACAACAGTACTGTACATCAATCAAATGCAGATTTACATCAATTTAAAACATTACGTAATGAAAAGCTGCTTTATTTCACAGATAAATGAGATCATAATACGCAATACATGAGCACAGAACATCAATAACAATAAACAGAACTGAGCAAATGGCTAATCGATGTACAAAATCATGGTGTCAATACCATTATTACAGTTATTATCCACACTAATACAATGAGCTCTTGATAATACATATTTAACTTGTTACCAGGTGACTTTATTAGAAACGTCCACCTTAGACACTGTATCCCAACCATGAATACACAATTTGTGCTACTCATATTCAGTTAATGGATGTTTTCTGACCACAGAGCTACTCTTGGCTGGATATTTTTAGCTGGTGACATTGACAAACAGGCACATACACAGAGCCCCCAAGGGGAGCTTGAGACCCTGCCCTTTTGCCCTCAGACTGTACAAGTGCCCTGTGGGATGGCATATATAATAAATGTCTTTTATACGGTCATTCTTAAAAATCTGTTGCTGAATTTCAGCCTCACCCCAGGAACACAGCTAGAAGGTCTGACTGCCTAGGGAAAAACTCTTAACACTGGGTTTTCTCTGAAACATGATTATACGGAATTTCCTGATACGGGTGCTTGCGGTGTGCTATAAAATTAAGTTCAATTCACATTCACGCTACCATGCTTTTATTCATTGTGTCCACCAAAATGTCATGTGCACAGGCCTGTTGACAAAATCCCCAGTAACACCGCTGAGCTGGACACACAAACATCAACACCTCACACCACTACATCAGTGTAAAACAATCTGGACAGCAGCAGTCCTGTGGTCAGAAACTGAATGATGAACGGGGATGAAGGTGGCTGATAAATTGTGCATAACAACAGAAGGACTACAGTGTGTAACTGTACAGCCCTGTATAGAGTGGACCTCATTTCCAGTGAATAAACACAAGTTTTTGGGTTTTTTTCAGTGTCTGAAAAAAAGAAGATAACAGATAATCCTCATTATTAAAAAAAGAAAAAGTCAAAAAGTTAAAGAAAAAGAGGACCAACCAAAACTGACAACATCAGATAAACAGCACTAAACGGAGCAATATGTAGGACTTTTAGTTTGAAACATTCCAGCATTAACTAAAATTATTATGAATCGTTAACATGCTAACCAGCTAGCGCTGGCCTGTTCTGGCTGATAATATCACTTTGTATCTCAAAAGGTGATAGTGAGTCACTGTAGCACGAGACCAATCAGCCCAACCTGAGAGGATAAAGAAGCACATTTTGTAGATTGTTTTTTAAATCAGCTGTTAGATCATTGTAGGACAAGCAGTCAGTGAAAGTAAAACTAAACACAGCGATAGGTGAAGCTCTTGGCAAGTGACGACTATATCGACTGCCACTGCCCACTCTCGGCAAGAATCCATGATTCGTTTTTTTCTAGACTGCTAAGAAACAGCCAACACTGAGGAGGAGGAACGGTGTATTTCTTATGATAGAGGTTGACACCACGACTTTCTGGTGAAAGTCGTGGTGTTTTGGATTTGGAAGCTGTTAAAACTGAGATGTGGAGTGTGCTTTCTTTAAATACTACCAAATGTAATTGTTGAGGCCTCTTTGTCATTTTCTGCTTTTTATTTAATAAATAACTTGTACTTAATTGTCCTTTTAACTGGAAATGAAACAAATGAAATGGTGGTCTCTGATTTTGCACAATACATGTATGTGTAAATTGCATGGTGGGTGTGCAAATAATTCAGTATCAATACAAAGCAGAACTTAACAGTCTTTAAATTGATCAAAACTCAAAACAAAGTTCATTGAAGTGTACACATCTATGCAAAATGTCGTTCGATTATAAGGTTTATATACATATGCTGCTGTCCAAAGAAAAACATGCAGATTTTCATTATTTTTTTTTTACATCATTTGAACATAACAGCTGCTCTTTATATGATCTGTGAAAGTTTTATGATAAAAGGACCAAAAGAAATGCTTAAAAATCTCTTTATATTGATACTAATTATTCTATTATATTAACTTACATTAAACACTGAAAAATGTTTTTGTCCTCACCTGTAAAGTCAGTATTACTATGCTTGTTTTACTTTGGACAGCGACAATACATAAGTACTCCACTACTTCACTTACTCTAAAATACATGACTTTAATTTTAATTACAGCCCAGAGATGACAGTGCTAACACATCTTCAGTAAAAACACAACTAAATATGGAGAAATAAACAAAACATTGGAGAAATACAGGAAAGATACGAAACCAAAAACAAGCACATCACTGCATATTACTATAATCCCAGTAATAAGAAACATAAGTACATTTTTCCAAAAGCATTAAAAAACCTTAACTTTGCCCAGAGAGGAAAGCGCATTTCCATAAAGATCCCAGAAAACATGCCTCTCTTCTCAAAGACATTTCCTAAGCCATATGGCTAGCCTGGAACCATGAAAGGCATAGAGCCCAGCAGGACGAATCAAGCATTCACCCTCAGCCAATCGAGAGCTCTTCATTGAATGCCAACGGAGGATTCGTTTCATCTTGAATTTGTTTGATGTATGAGAATGCGGCTTTCTCCTCATATCTATACATTTGTACAACAGCAATGCAGAATTATTCTCGGATCGTGTTAATCTACAGGTATAAGAAAAAGCAGACAATTTATCATCTGCGGTACGCTGCGCTGCCGCTGTGGCTTATATGCAGCCCTAAGACATGCTTTAGTGGAGGATACTCAATCATGCAAAATTACTGCACAGGAAAGACCACACAAAAGCACCCGGGTGTACACACCAGCTCCCACCTTAAAAGCCACCACGGAGAAAAAAATACCAAGCAAGCATTAGAGAACGCTACAAACTCTTAGTGAATGTCAATGGAATCTGAACAATTTCTAATGGTTTTGCTGTTTTATTGGGTGCCCCTAGTTTGTCGTACCCACAATCAATGGCCAATTTATCAGGTACATCATATACCATGCACAGTTGGGAGCCCCTGGTGAAATGACATGTTTTGTTGATTTTCTAAACAGAAATAATTGAGCACATCTCCTATGGAGAACACATTCTGTTCAGTGAATGCACAATCACTGCTTATTAGCTGAATTGATCAGAATTACTGGCACAAAATAAAAAGGTGCAAAGGTTATGGCACATTTTATATTTTATGTTTTCTTCCCAATTTGTTAAACTCAACAAACAAATAATAATTGTGAACTAAGAAGGGCAGATAAATGTTATAGTTCATATATGGCATGTTTACAGCAACAGCCTGTCAGTGAAGTATCTGAATACTCTTGTGGGGGTACTGTTGATACAATAAGTAAATGTTCTACTGATGTTACATGAAATGGACTTAATATATTACTTACATCAAGCAAAATCTAATCCTAACCTTGACCTAACCCTAATCTTAACCCTAATTTTAACCTCTACAGAAAATCTAATCCTAACTCACATTTTGGCCCTAATCCTAACCCTAACCTCAAACTTAACCAAAAATCTAATCCTAACTGACATTTTAGCCCTAATCCTAACCCTAACCTTAAACTCAACGGGAAATCTAATCCTAATTCTCACCCTGGCCCTAATCCTAACCTTAATCTCAGCATAAAACCTAATCCTCACCCTCGCTTTAATCACAACCCTAACCTTAACCTCTACAGAAAATCTAATCCTAACTGACATTTTGGCCCTAATCCTAACCCTAACCTCAAACTCAACCAAAAATCTCATTCTAACTGACATTTTGGCCCTAATCCTAACCTTAAACTCAACCAAAAATCTAATCATAACTCTCACCCTGGCCCTAACCCTAACCCTAACCCTAACCCTAATCCTCACCCTGGCTGTAATCACAACGCTAACCTTAACCTCTACAGAAAATCAAATCCTAACCCACATCTTGGCCCTAACCCTAACCTTAAACTCAACCAAAAATCTAATCCTAACTCTCACCCTGGCCCTAATCCTAACCTTAATCTCAACATTAAACCTAATCCTAACCCTCACCCTGGCCCTTATCCTTAACCTTAACCTCAACTGAAAATCTAATTCTAACCCTAGCCCTGGTCTTAATCATAATCCCAACCTTAACCTCAACCAAAATCCTAACCCTAACCCTGTCCCTAATCCTAACCCTAACCTTAATCTCAACCCAAAACCTATTCCTAACCCTAACCCTGTCCCTAATCCTAACCCTAACCTTAATCTCAACCCAAAATCTATTCCGAACCCTGTCCCTAATCCTAACCCTAACCTTAATCTCAACCCAAAATCTATTCCGAACCCTGTCCCTAATCCTAACCCTAACCCTAACCTTAATCTCAACCCAAAACCTATTCCTAACCCTAACCTCAGCCTAAAACCTAACCCTAACCTTCACCCTAGTCCTAACACTAACATTAATCATAAAAGCTAATCCTTACTCTAACCCTGGTCCTAATACTAACCGGATGCTTTAGTTTTACCCTCTGATCTGCTGTTATTGACACCTAGTATTGTATTGGTACCATCTGTAGGGAGTATGCAATTACTGTATGTCTGAAGCCAGACACATTTTGTCAGCGCTGCTAATCAATGAGAAAGAGAGCACCATATGGCCACTGCTGACCAGACAGTATTACACACATACCAGCGCTACACCAACAGCAATATGTTCGGTGTTTCTGATAAAATGGTCTACGAGTGTAGGTACAAGATAAATAAACTGGCAACTCTAAACACAAACGTCAATTTACAGTCAACCCGCACCAGATCTCATTATGCACGTGCAATGCATTTCCATTCAACTTATTTGTTTACTCCTAAATGAAAGCTCCTGTGGATTCATCCATCCTAATGCATGACTCATTATGGCGCTTGCAGAGTCCATCCATAGTTCAGTTGCTTAATGAGGGCTTGGCTTTGTCTTTGCGTGTGTTTGTCCACGGCTCAGTTTCTCATCACCGAGTTCATTTTGGCACGGGAAGTGTCTGTCCACGGCTCAATGTTATTGCTTTTCGGTTCTGAATCGGCCTGTGTCTGTCCGCGCTTTAATAAGAGGCTTCATTTCAGCTGGGCAGAGTCCGTCTGCGGTTCAGTTTCTTAAAAGAGGGTTCCTCAACAGGGGCTGAAAAGAGGAGCATTGGCTTCAGGTGTAACTCTCCCATTCTCTTTCTCCATCAACATCCACACCTCCTAGGCACTAATATCATTCTTCAACATTCACTGGATAAATGCCCTTTCTTTAATAGCATAGGTGCTGCTGGAGCTACAGTGTGTTCCATTTCATGCAGTGTTCTGTCTGTTTAGCCCCATGAAATGAATACGTTTCAAAAAAGACATCTACGGAAGACAGAACAGAGGAAAACAAACCAAAACACAACATCTTTGGCACCATGAGGGGCAACCATGAGGTCTTCTGACACACAATATATGACAGAGGCAGATGACACAGACATGTTCTTGCAGCAGCATTGCTGAAAAAAAAAATTGTTCAGCAAATGCTGTCATAAACTCTGAAAGTATGGACACTGGAGTTGCTGTCTTCTGAGGTAGAATTGAGTCTCTGGGCTCTGAATCTAAATCAAGTCTTGAGACTTTGGAGTCTGAGTCAAGTCAAGAAAAGTTCACTGTGTATGTTTTTGTGGTTAAAACTGAAAGAACATAGTTACACATATACTACCGCTCAAAAGTTTGGGATCACAGTGATATTTTCTTGTTTTCAATGGAGTATCTTCCTTCCTTAACACAACAATGGACTGACGGGTCTCTAAAGAAAGTAGTTTCTTTCTGGCCATTTTGAGTCGGTCAGCAAGCCATCAACTGCTGATGCTTCAGATACTAAACTAACCTAGAATGTTGTTCTCCCTTTTATACTCACTTATTAGTAGAATGTTTTTCAGCTGTGCATCACAATTGAGCAAGAGTGTCCTAACAACCAATTAGCCCAATAACATCCTTAACTTGGATTGGCGGCCGTACCAGGAGATTTAGACAGAGGTCTGAGAATTGCTGATAATAGAACTATATGTAAAATAAGTCTCTATACAAAAATAGGCTTTAATACAAACATTTGTATTCTTTAAAAATCATCTGATACACTTAAGTTAATTGTGAAATGGACAATACTGTTTGTGAATTGCATGAAAATTGCATGAAATGAAATTCTAAAGTGATCCTAAACTTTTGAGCGGTAGTGTAGCTGTCAGGGTCATATTCCAGACCACGCTATTCAAAAAGAAGCTCTGGGTCAATGTTCAGGTCTTAAAAGCAGAATAAACATTATACTGATCAAAAAATACACAGTTCCTATACATCCTTGGAGGATCTGGGAAGGGCTTAACAAAAGCTCTAGGGTTGGCAGACCTAACTGAATCAAACACAATGTGTTTTAATCTCAGACTGAAGTCCTTCGTTTCAAGTCTGAATCGAGTAACAAGTCAGTCAACATGCGAGTCCAAGCTGCCGAATCGAGTCCTCATCTCTGTCTAGAAGCTGATATGACTGACAGATCACATACACAAACAAAAGCCTCAATTTGGTGAGCAACAACACAGCAGGATCATGGTTTAGATGCACTCTGCAGTCAAATTTGTGACACACTGGACACGTCATGTATCAAGTGCAAGTGTATGTGTTTAGGCATTAGGCAGCCCACTGGGGGCCATTTCCAAATCTTCCTTGTGAATTTGGAGACACTTCCTTAGATGGAAGCATTTGGATCATGAGGCAATCATGACAGTTTTTTTTGGGGCCTGCTATTACTATGAATATCATTTGGATAAAGAAAGTGAGAAAACATTCTGGACACTCACCATGATAGTTGTCACAACCACAGTTCTGTTCTCCATTCCGGAGGTTTCGTTTGGAAGCAAGGCTTGATCCTGGATCAGGACCAACTTATCAGCATCATTCCAATAGCCAATCTAAAGATGGGGCACATGGTTCTGATGTTAGAAAAGCAGTTAGATGGCAAATGGGTGTGTATATATGTGCAAATGCTGCTGCTGGCAATCATTTTGGTTCCAGATAACTGTATAAAAATAAGCTAATATGTTAATCATAAATAAATTCACAGCTTTCAGGTATTTATTATTAAGCTGTAGATGATTCCATTACAATTTAATAATAGAAGGAATTTGAAAAGTTGATGAAGTGCTCATAATTAGTATATGATTTGTTATTTGGTAGCTATAAGCAAAGAACTAAACACATAATTCTTAAAAGGCTCATATCCTTAACCAAAAATGTTCACAATTAACTGTAATTGAATCGTTGGCCAACCTCACGTTATCCCTTAGAACTAAACAGCATTTTTTGCTACTGTGCCTGTAAGACCACCCTATGTAAACGAGCTTTGTTGTGGCTGGCTGTTCTGTTTTGTGCCTTATTCAATAAGCAGTGCACAGTGCACAGTGAATGGGCAGGGCTAATCTGCTGTAGGCTTAATGGGCAGGTATATATAAATGCACTGGTTTTGATTATCTTACGAAAACAATTGATTTTATTGACCTTTCCTTCAATATGGTCTAACAAGTGAACGTTAATTCTAAAACATCTCAAGGTTTAAAAAGTCTAATACATATGCATATATATTCATACCTACCTATGTGTGTTCATGGTAGTGAATGGTGTCAACGTCTAATACAGTGTGTGTGTATGTGTCAGTGTGTGTGGTGTAAAACTTGTGAATAACGTGACTCCCATGTGTTTCTGTGTGATTGAGAGGCTGTGTGAGAAGCGTGACTCCACTTGTGAGGGAGTGGGTCCGAGCAAGTGCGGTCGAGGAAATGTCGCCGTGTATTACATTATGCTGAGTGGAGGATGATTGAGGATCAGAGGAGGCTGGTGTGGCTCTCTGTCCCTCCAGGAGGCAGCAGGGTGAAGGAAGCCAGTCAGCCATGCTTTCGTCTCCAGCAGCCTCTCAGTCTCTCAGCCTTTCAGTCTCTCAGTCCCTCAGTCAGTAAGCCTTTCTGTCTCTCGGGCTCTCGCTCTGTCAGCCTGTCTGTCTCTTAGCTTCACTGTGTCTCAACCTCTCAGCTAGTAAGCCTTTCTGTCTCTTAGCTTCTCAGCCTTTCACACTTTCAGTTTCTTTTCCATTCAGTCTTTCTAGCTGTCTGCCTTTCAGTCCTTCTGGCACTCAGGTTTTTAGTCCATCAACTCTCCGTCTCGCAACCTTTTAGGCTTTCAGCCTGTTGCACTTTCAGCATTCAGTTTCTAAACTCAACCTTTCAGTCTTTCAACCTCTTAGTTGCTTTAGTCTCTCAGCTTCTCAACCTTTCAGTCTTTGAGCATTACAGTCTCTCGGCCCCTCAGTCTTTATAGCCTCCCTGTTTCTCACTCATTCAGCTTCTCGGTATCACAGTCTCGCAGCCTCTCTGTCTTTAACTCCTTCAACTCTCTGTATCTCAAGCTGTCAGTCTCTCAGTCTATCTGCCTGCCAGCCATTCAGCTTGCAGCAGCCTCACAGCCACCACCTGCAGCAGCCTCTCAGTCTGCCTGATTGATGCTCCCCAAAGGCAGCCAGCCTTCACTGCTCCCCACCTCCCTGCCAGCCTCCCTCTATCACTCCTCCCCAGGCACACAGCTCCACGGCAGCCAGCAGCCGCCACACTCCATAAAGCAGCCCACAGGTCCTCTATACAACTTCAGAGGAGACGTGTGTGACAGCAACCTTTATAGCACTTACTGGGATCTGATCCTAACCTTGGGTCTGTACCTCAGATTGTTACCTGACAATGATATCTAACACTAACTGATCTACAGACTGCCATGCATGTAGAATTAGGAAATATGCCCCTGACAATAGGTTTTAATATACAGGCAGTCGCTTTCTATGTTGCTTCTACATTACGAGGCAACATATCTTCATTTAGAAAATCAGGAAAAGAAGATATTTGAGCCTTGCTGGTGAAATTCTTGGTCATGGGTCATGAAAGGTATGATAAACTACATGAGATCACTCAGGGCTGAACCTTATTTTTTTATGCTTCTGATCATAACAAATATACCATTCAAATTCATGCGAGCAATCAAACTAGCCTTAGTAATATGTGCTGAGAAGTTCTTTGTTTTTTCCACAGCCTTGTTATTCACAAAGAGCCTGTACTGCGAGAAGGGAACAAGCCACTAAACAAATACGTTGAAGGTTAGTCACTCATTTCAGTATTCACTTCATTTATACTTTACATTCTTTGAAGCGTTTTAATGAGTCACTAAAAAGCTAAAGCTTCTATAAAACACTTCAGTGTGAAGTTGGATCCATATTCTCAAGTGCACAATGTGAAACCCCGAAGCAGAATCGGCGGCAATCCAGATGAAAACGCAGATGAAAACAAATGTGAAGCTGATCGGTATTGCTCTTGCTGAAACAGCATCATCAAACAAACCATGGAGCATTAAACACACAGAGAAAAGAGAGTGAATAAGACCGTGAACAACACTCGGCAGATGTAAGCAGACAGACTAAAGACAAAGCATGACAACACTTTGGCACAGTCAGAGACAAACACCAAAAAGAGGGCACCTTTTCTCGATTGGTCTAGACACACTTATTGAGGGCAAGAACAGTAAAGCTTATTTTAATATTTAGGCTGTAACTCATTCCTTACAAACGGAAATCTGTGAAGATGCACATGAACCAAAAAGATCTTACCCTTCTGGGGCCATTGTTTTTCAGCTCAAACACATCCATGGTGTAGTTGACTCTGCGCCCATAGTGGTCGAATTGAACATTTCCTGTTAATCCTTGGAGCCGGACCTGGATTGCAGCGATAAACAATGTAATTACATCTTATCCAACTGCTGCCTCTCGCAGCCGCATTACTCTGCTGCTCCTGGTCACTCTCAAATCATTTTCCAAGCTTTCCCCATCTTCTCACTTACTCTCAGTCTCTCTTTTTCTGTGCTTGGGCTTTGTGCATTTTCCAATCTGTCCAACACGCCTTTATCTCAGATCTTTGTGTTTATCTTCGACCCTCTCCCACCTATTTAGGGTGTTTTACTCCAATAGCACTGCATGTCCTCACTAAGGCAGCCTATTCACACTCGTTCCGCTTCCTGTAGTCTGAGCCCTACTCCCCTGCACAATGACTCATTTGTTAATAGCACAATCTTGTCCTTTGCAACACCGGCAGGACAAAAGACTGCCATGTGCAAATGAACCCTCAAACGAATCATAAGGTTACTTCATTGTGAGTTCACACACAGTGTTTAGCTGACATGCTGTGAATGTGTACACCTGAGGCCTTTGTGGCTGTGTTTAGCATTTATTTGAATGATCTGTTTACTGTTTGTATTCTGTATTGACCATTCGTGTACGCACCGACTTCACCAAGACAAACTGCTTGTAGATGCAAGTGTTCTTGGCCGAGGAAGTTCTGATTTGGATTCTGTGAGCATCTTGCCCGAAGCTCAGGCATTCAAGATTTTCAGATGAGTGTTTCAAGGCACTCATTGTTCTCACAATGCAAAGGGCAGCTGGCATTTTTCTTTCTCTTTTTTATTTTTATCCAATTTTCTCCCCAATTTAGCTGTGTCCAATAGGTTGTTTTCACTCGCGGCATTCTGACGGCGCTCGTAATCCAGGCGAAGGGCAGTAAGTGAAAAACAGAATGGAGGGGATGAAGGCTAGCACGTATTGTGCTGGTTTCGACGGCATTACGAAAGAATGGTACCAACAGAAAATCACAGCGCACGTTGGACGTGATCCTAATATTATGAAGAGCGATTTTAACTGAACTGAAAGATTAGCTGCTATCGTGGCGGCAGATATAGGCACTGCTTTTCGTTCATATGCCATTCTGCTCACGATAAAGTACTGAGGTACAGTTTGTTAGTTGGTGGTTGGGGCGACCTCAGATCCAAAGTGTTTCACAATGTCTGCCATTTGGTTTTCTTTTACTCTCCTGTGGATTTACCTGGCAACCAACACTCATCTCTGTGATACCTCTTCACACTAACGATACAGCTGTTTACTTTACAATCCTGTATCTAAATAATCCTGTAGCACCGGACCTATATCCTATAACCTATATCAGCTATCAGACACTGTTATCCTCCAGACCCCTATATCAGCTATCAGACTGTATCGTACGATATATTTATTTTACAGACTTATGTAAACTGTAAGTTATATATAACTATACTGTTAACTATATATAATAACGACTTTGCTGTTATTATTATACTATGACTATATTTATTTTATACACTATTTATACAGTCTATACATCCAAATATATTACAGCTTTTTATTGTGTATTTGCATTGCAGACTGCATAACTGTGTACCCTCAAAGTTGTCTACACTGTTTACACTGGTTAACTGCACTACTCTGATCACTCATACACATTGTGAGACTTTTTTCTATTTTTATTTAGTATATTCTATGTTCTATTTATTTTATATCCTATTTTTTATTTTTGGTTGTAACTGTCCTGTTTTGTCTTACCTTGTGGACATCTATCTATCTATCTATCTATCTATCTATCTATCTATCTATCTATCTATCTATCTATCTATCTATCTATCTATCTATCTATCTATCTATCTATCTATCTATCTATCTATCTATCTATCTATCTATCTATCTATCTGTCTATCTATCTATCTATCTATCTACTTAACATAACATTAGGTTTTAAAATCAGCTGCTCCTACCGACTGCACAAGGTTGACGTTTTCTTTTGCCAGATTTCTTGTTCCACCTTAAATGATACAGCAGTTAACCAACATTCTGCTGCCTGAGGTGCCATTTAAGGTGGAGCTGCAAAACTGGCGAATAAAAAGCTGACTGCCATTGTATTGTAAACAATGCCTCTGTTGGTGCTGTGAGTGGACACTGGTGATAGATTTAAAACAACAGCTACAAAAACCTGAAACAGGAAGCTCCTTCAGATTGCAAAAGGCTCTCAAGCTTTTTTTGTTGCTGTTTTTTGGTCACCTTCTTGCATTTTAGCTAGTATTCCTGTGGATTCTTAGTGAAACTGACTCTGAGCAACTGTAGTGAAACTGACTCTGAGCAACTGTGAGCAACGATGCTACCCATTGCCCCCGACTTTGAGTTCCGCCTTCAGGTTTTGGAATGGTTTATAAATTTATCCAATGAATACCATCCACATTCAGCCCAGACTTCACTTCAGATCTGACCTGCACGAGACTAAATGTCAGCAATGTAATATAATACATCCAAGCTATAGGGTAAAGGCTAGCACATGCTTGCTCCAAGACATGTGACACCTCACCACATCTAACACAACATCAATTCTATAAAGTCAGCTAACTGCTAATAATGCTTTGATACAGTGCAATGCATATCAGCTCGGAAATGCAGTCTGTAATCTATTGTTTTGTGTTTTGTGTATACCATCCAGCTCATCCTACCTCCCTTGTGTTTCTAACCTGTTTGAGGGTCCGCTCCATATCTATGCCCTGGTTCCAGGGGGCAGCGGGGTTGGCCAGGCAGTCCCCGGCATTGCCCCTGCGGGAGATGTCCACCTTCTGCCTGCGTAGATTCCTGAAGGCCTCCGCCATCACCATCACACCATCGTATGTCAGAGCGGAGGTGTACTGGGGAGAGAAAAGGTCAGATAAAGGTCATATAAATACCAAGCATCCAATACAGTGCTCGCTCAAACGCGTTTTCTCTTAGCCCCCTCCCCCGAGCCAGGCTTTGTACTTTATTCTTTGTCAGTGTAATGTCACAGAAAAAGCACAAAGCGCACACACATCTAAGAATACTGTGTTAAACTAAATCTAATAAACACTCATCTGTTAAATTCAGGACAGGACTCATTAGTCAAGAGGGTTAGAGGAATGACTGAAGAGGCACAACTATATGGAGGTACAGGATTATTCATTTCAGTCATTATGTTAATCAAGAATAACCGTTACTGAAATACAATATTAGTAATTATTTTAACTACGTCACACCCTATTAAACTGGACAGCAGCGTACAAAAACATTTTTTTTAAACAACTAAAAAGGTTAAAGTACAACACGCTTTTGATCACTCTCTCATACTGCCAGAGCGAATGATCACTGCAATCAAGGCTACGCTGTTTTTCTGTTAATGAGTTTGTGTGTGTAAGTCTTAGTATTCACACTCATGGCTGGATTACTGACCGGGCCAGTGGGGCCAGCGCCCAGGGGCCCTTGAGGTCAGGGGGCCCCGGGGGGGCCCTGGCCCAAAACATTTTGCGATGCCTATCAACATTAATGATACAATATATTTTATTTCTCTTATGCTTTTGGAGCCCCTAGCCATGCTTTTAGGGGCCCTATCTATGCTTTGGGGCCCTTATGAAAATGTAAGAGGCATTGTGGCACTGCTCTGACTTTGACTTTTGGCTATTAGGGGTCCTAGGAAAGAGGGGGGCATAGTTTTAGAGGGCCCTGGTTATGAGAGCCCCTAAAAGAGGTCCCTAGAGCAGAGCAGGGCATACCATTAGAGGGCCCTTGATCACGAGGGTGCGGGCTGGTGGGTTATCCCTGGGCAACTTCAGCCTAACCTTAATCTGTTCTTGTTCACACCTATGTGGTTTAAATTGGTCTCTTAAAGGTTGTAATACAGCATTGTTTTGAGAAGTTCTCCAACTTACAGCCTTAAAATAACAGAGACAGACCTTAAGAACAGTAAACAAACTGTAAGACAGGGCACCCAGCAAAGGATCTCAGTGGACTAAACAGAGTGTACGAAAAATTCATGAAGCCAAGCTGATGCAAAAAATAGTTAAATTAAGCAACAACATGTCTCGTTAGGCAAAATGAAAGATTATGGCAAAAAAACTGGTCTGTTTTTCTTCCCATTTCAAGAAATTAAGGACAAATAAACCCAAAGCTCAACATGGAAGCAGCTCCAGAGTGCTCGTCTATTCCCCGACAGAATCGCTTATTAAAAGCAACCTTTATCATATTATTTAACTAAATTTTATTTGAAATTTATAGAATTTATTTCACATTTTTCTTCTGTGGACAACTATTTTTAAAGACAAAGTTCAATGTTTTTTACAAATTAAACATAAACAAATATATTAACCCATTAATATATGTATAGAAAAGTATATAAAAAGTTTATCAAAATATATTTCCTGTGACTTGCCTCGACAAGCCATTAAGCTTTTTTTTCTAAGCAAGAAACTGGATGCAAGTGAATGTTTACAGGTTTTAGTTTTAGTTTTAATTTGTAGAGGAGATGCTCAGGTATCTTTTCTGCTCTTCTATACACTTTATCCACTTTATTTTTAACAAGGAAACAATGTTATTTTAAAGGGACTGTATATGATTCAGGATAGCAGCTGTTACTTTCAGAATGAATGGAACTGCTATATCATTTAAGGTGGAACAGGAAAAGGCAACTTCAGTCTTGTCAGGTCTCTCCACCAGTGCCATTTGCCCTTCATTACAATGCACAAATGCCTCCTGTTGCTCACTGACTGGAAGAGTGTTATTTAGCTCTGCCCACAAGAAGAACCTTTGTTTATTTTCCATTTACAGAGTGAGGGCTGTGTACAAACACTAGTATAGAGTGAGGGCAGTGTACATACACTAATTGGTTGGCTACAAACGCTCGCCAACCAAGAGATATTCACTGAATTTGACAAAAAGTGTGTTGGATCAAAATCATATACTGCACCTTTAAGTCGGAATATCTTATACCTAATGCACAGCCATAAGAAGTGAACAGTAAAATCTAATATAAATATAATAAAATCTAATATAAATATATAAATATAAAATAAAATACAAACTAGGCTGTTATAAAGCATTTTTTTAAACCAAGGGTCTGTCAACCGCAGATCAACTGCACTACAAATGATCACGCTAAGCTACATCAGATACAATTACACCTGCGTTAGCCACATGTGCCTCATATCAGGCTTGAAAACCTATAAACAATTTACTCTGCTAGGAAATCTGTCATCCCTATGAATGCAGATTAAGGGGAAGGTTATCCTGCCAAAAACCAAAAAACCAAAAAACAGGAACGCTAAGCTAAGGGGGCACAATATTCCAACTGAGAGGGCAATTGCACTTCATGACCCCAACCCCCCCCATAGTTTCAAGCTTGGTTAAATGTCATGTGTTGACAAAATGAGTTTGTCTAGTCAAGATGGTTTGGTGTTAAATCCTACTAGGCAGCAAAATCCAGCTCTGAAGTTCTGAAGGCCATCGAGCGGATAAGAAGACTTCCTCTCTGCAGAGGACAGCTGCATTACAGGAATAACGTCATACGTCTCCAGCACAAAAATGGGCTCAGCTTGTGCGTCATGTGTGAACGTGTGAAGGAGAGAGAGAGTGATACGTAGAGAAAGAGAGCAAGCAAGCGAGAGAGAGAGAGAGAGAGAGAGAGAGAGAGAATGGAGCAGTGGTGCGTTGAGGAGTCGGAGCGGGGCGACTCACACAAGCTTGTCATTGCACATATCAGGAGCAGGCCGAGCATGTGAAATCACTGCGCTCTCACTCACTGCCTGCTCTGCTTGTGGGGGGAGGGGGTGGGGGGTTGATTGCACCAATAAGGGGCCGTGCTCTTTTCCATGCTGTGATAAAAGGATACAGAATGAATCACTGGGGATGGTACACACACTCACATACACACACATGCGCGCGCCTAGCGCATCTCCCCTGGCCGGAAATAGGGCCAGCGCGGCAGACCAAGACGTGTGCATGAATAGCCCGTTTTTTTTAAAGGTCTCGCGCTTAATGCCCCTGTTTTTCTCCTGTTGTTTGTCTTTTTTTGGGCTATTTTCAGCACGCGTGACGTGCGCTTTGACGCTGGTCTGTTCAGCACTGACTGTGTGTCATCGGCTTGAGTCAGGAGCAGGAGCAGCTCACCTGAGTTTTTTTCATACTAATCCGGAGGGGCCTGTCCATTCAAGCGAGTAAGCATTGCTTAGTAAAAAGAAGGAATAACACATTTGTTTTGATCGTAACTTGATTAGAATTTTTTTTCCTCTCTACTTGATGAGCCTAAATGCCATCCTAAAAGCCACTTTGAATATTTTGCTCCTTTGGTAGTGCTTAACGGGAAACACAGATGTTTTGATAATTTAATCTCAGAGATGTGAAACCGCATCAGGTAATGTAATCATAGCCATTTCACGTTATAGCTTTTAGACACAAGGAATGCTTCAGATGTCTAGTCCCTATCACCGCCACTGAAAGCGATTCTGAGCATTTCACATCACTCGGAATGACTTTGTCTATATCTTCATAAACTTTACCCTAACCAGCTAACGCTGATATAGTATTACAGAGCATCTGATAGCTTTTGCGCATAAAGCTTGCTACAACTTTTGGGATTTTGTTAGATGTGGCTATCCACTTCCATGTATACTCATGATGAATACAAATGAATAAAATGTAATACATTGACACAGTTATTACAACAAAATAAAGCAATTGTGTTGATGTAACGTAAAGATATCTGTGTAAACCCCCAAGACACTTTTCAGAGTACATACTACCGTTTTGTTTTTCCAGCTAATTTTTAGACTTCAACAGAAAACAGTTGTATACACTGAACAATGTGATGAAAAATAATGCTTTAAAACAAGAGCCACCCAAAATACTGTTACGGCTGTGCCTAGGTGTGTCGTGCCCTGTCTGTGTTTCCGGTGTCTGTTTGTTTGTCTACCTCCATATCCATAGGTGGCACTGTCCCTGTTTATGCCGGAAGGGGGTAAGTGCCATTTTTCTTTGGGTTAAAGGTTTTTCTCCTGTTATGGTTGAGTTAGGGAGTTAGGTTAGTTGCCTGTCCTTTGTTTGATTTTTGGTTTGTTTAGGTTAGTTTTGTGGGTGGAGTTAGAGTGGGTTTTGGTTTGTTATTTTGGCCTGACTTACCCCTGGAGATATGGCTTATTATTGTATATATTTGTAAATACACTTCAAACTAAGACAAGCTTGGTGTGGTTTTTTGTGTACAGTCTGCCCTTAGATAGGAACATAACAATACACTCTGCAGCCTGTGATTGGTCATTTGGTATGTTAGTCAAACAGACTCTTGACGTGACGTAATTGCGAGACTATCATTGATCTAATCTCATATCTACCTCTTCATGAACTGTGTCTGCTCCATGAACTATTACCCATGAGTGCTAATTAACCCAATGTTTATCTGATCCACTTATCATTAACCTTCAGAAGTCAACAGTCATTACTTTAGTTTTACTATGTTATTTAAAGGTTATTACATAATCACATATTTACTTACACAAGTAAGTTGATTTGCATTTGTATGTTGTTGTTTTTTCAGTTTGTCAGGCAAAACCCAAATACAAGCTCAACAATGATAACTATTCAGCAATTTAAGTGCTGAGAGGTACCAGAAACTGGGCAATAACAGTTTTTCATTTTGTTAACTGCACTCAAACGTCCAATGTTTAATATTTATTTATCAGTGGGCAACTGGGGATTGTAGACAATTTTTTTCTCAAGTATGACATAAAATATCAGCTTTTCTGCTACTGAAAAAGCAGAACTTCATGGTGGTGAATGTGAAACAACACCTGATGCTCCTCTATGTAATGTATGTGCTTTTCAATACAGCAAAGAAACTGAAAAGTAAGGGCTTCTATACAGTAGGAGACACATTCTCCAGACTCTGACACTCTTTAATACTCTTGGTGGGCATATCTTTCAACAAGCTCTAAACAGAACAGTACACAGTGTTTACTATCTGACCATCTGGTATATGCAGTCCTCTGAGTGCAGCATGACACGCTTGGTCTTGCTAACTAGCTGATGAGAATCAGGTGTGCTTAACGAGGCAGAGTACTAAACTCTGCAGAGCCGTGACCCGGAGGGAACTCAGTTTGACACTTCTTGTGTACTTCTAGGCAGAGCTTGTATTTTTCTTTTAATGAGCTGTGTGTAAGTAAGTAATTAAGTAAAGTAATTAATATTGGGTTACTCCACGCTTTTGTTGTTACCGGCGCAAACTTTCATTCTCCTAAATAGACAGGACTTTGATTACGTGCTCCTATAACTTCGGAATACATCGCAAAGTTCGCAATGCAGTGCAGGTAATTACTGAAGCTGTAGAATGTAATAAGGCTGACATTTGACGGGGTTAAGGGTTAAACTATGTATTCACCATGTTGAACTATTTTCTGTTCAGCCAGTCTTATCTGTTTTTTGAAGGCTGACACTTCAAAGCATCCTGTTTTCTCGCAGCACAGCGAAAAAGGTGTTTGGAATTCCACTGAAGGATTGGTGGTACAGCAGGTTTGATTCTTTGTTCCTTTACAAACAAAAATACAAAACCCATAGAGAGACCTCAAGGCGAAAACATCAGATCAGCAGAGGACGGCAGAGACGGAGTGATAGGGAGAGAGAGAGAGGTACACATACGCACACAACAGATAGACATACAGAGCGACTTCAACAGCAATACAGTCATGTATTAATTATCAAAGATGGCAGGGAGTTCATTATCTCCCCCAGGCCAGAGGGAGGATATTACATCATTCTCTCAGATTCATTACGGCCTTCATTGTGGCACTGGTAGCCTACCGTTCACACCGGGGTGGTGGGGTTAAAGAGCAGTTCCTCTGCAGCTCAATCAGTCCCACTAATGCCCTACGCTCCCCCCCGGTCCACTGCTGGGGGGACTGAGGGCAAATTTGTCTAAAGCTCTTAAACAAGGGGACTGAGCCCAGCGCCTCTGCTGAGAGTTCACATGATGAAGAGGATGGAGCGTGCTTTAGGGGCTCGGAGAATAGCCGTGGCACCAAAAGGGCTTTAATTAACAGCTAAGAGAGCTCTGAGTGTGTTTTCTGCTGCGCCATGACTGAGAATTGTCTTTGAGCAAAGGGAGGAAGCAATGTAAGTGAGATACTCCATAAATCAGCGGTTCCAGTCACAACTTCTATGCAAATCACACATACAATGCCATCAAAAGTATGAAATGACTAATAATATTTGCTAATTTTTTATATAGGCCGAGTAAAAGCACAGGCTGAAACATAATAAACTAGATACTAGAAGGTAAGAATTAGATTCAGAATCAAATTGCATAGGGAGTTACTCTGTGCAAAGTATGTTAAAAAAAAACACAAAATACACAATAGTGAAAATAATCTACAATCAGATCAGCTGGTTTATTCAATATGTAAATTTTTGGGGAACACCAAACAGCAATTAAGTAGCGCTCAAAAACAGAACCAGTTTGCTTAAAGCAGAGGCGATATTTTTACTCACTTGTGTTCCAACCTCAGCAAAACTGGCTAGAATAAAAAATATATAATGGCCGTATAGACTGTATGTAGGCCTAATATAATAAAAAGGGGTTTGAAAAGCTATGAGATCCAGTAGTTGCATTTGTATTGATGAAGACATGTCCACACACACACGGGCTATAGAGTTGCTGTATGTTTGTGAATCTGTTCATTATTACAGCAGCCATGAAATATATATAATATTTTCGCTGAGGTGGCTAATATCAAAATCATTTTAATTGCAGTGTTATACTGTTGGCTAGTGAAAACAATGTTTACCAGTCAAAGTCAGATAATATGGAAAAGAGCTTGTGATTACCAAAGACATCTATAGCCTAAGTAAAAAAAAAAAAAAAAAGGCAAATATCACAATCCTCCCTTCATTTATTTAATATACAACAATTATATCTATCATAAATTTGTTTTGTGTTTATTATGACTTTTTATTCTTTTCAGGAGACTTGCTTTTAGCTTTTCAATGAAATTGGGGATGTTTTCCCAGCTTCTTGCAGCCCAAATGATCTTAAATTCCTTTTTTTCGGTAAAGTCTTCTTGAACAGTTACAAATCCTTTCACACCCATAGCGTGGAACTGTCTTCTTACAGAAAAACCTATAGCAAGTATATATATATATATATATATATATATATATATATATATATATATATATATATATATATATATATATATATATAATTTTGTTTTTAAAGAATATCTTATGCAATCCCTTAATTAATAACTTAATAAACGTCAACGTACATGCTACGTCTTATTCTAGTTGAATGACAAGTTTTTTTAATCATTCAACCTTAGTTGAATGCTAAGTAAGTAAATACTGTATGTTAGATTTGACATTGAGTCAAAGACATTTGGAGGTTTAATAAGATAGTCGGCCACACAAAATGAAAAAAAAAAGAGGGTTCAAATGAATATTACAATTCTGGGACAGTTAATATTTCTTCTTTTACACTTCTTTTAAATAAATGTACACCAAAATATACCCAATTTAGACACATATTTTCAGCAGGACTGATCTTATATTATTGAAAACAGCGATTCCCACCCTTTTTATAGAGTGTATGACAGGGTGTGCATTTATCACTCTATGCACACACACTGTGCTGACCAGCTGCCTCTCTCTGAGCCCTTAAAGCCATTCACCTCTCCAGGGCACAGGTCCCAGCCCCAGTCAGTGGTGTGCGGTGAGCAGCAGCCACCCAGTAAAGCAGCATCCCCTCAGGCCATGCCAAAGGGATTTCCTTTACCACATCAGTCCCACAGCCCTCTTCACAGTGTCATCCTCGTCAGACCCCATGGGGATGCGCAGTCACAGCGAAAAAAAGGATAGAAATACAGCAGCGCCTTCCACGGCTACACTCCGGCAAGGTTAGACATGGCATCGTTATGGGAAAATGTGGAGGTTGAAATAAGCCCATCATAGCATATAGAGTGGCTCTGTAATACACAGCCTGACACACTGCCTATGGGGCTTTAGGTGATGTACACAATACTATCACCTTCTCCTTAATGCTGTTCAAAATGCTGAAAACACAAGTTTATTGGAAATTAGGGCTTAGCTGCTGGACTGCAGGGAAGCTATGCGTTTGTATTCTGGTATGAAGGGCTCAAAACTAGGTATGGGGGCAGTTATGCAAATATATAGATATATTCTAGCATTTGTTTACTTAAGGAATTATAACATCATATAACTAAAATAATATATTGTGCTCCATAATTGCAAACTAAGCTGCAAAAACAGCCTGCTTTAATTTTTTTGTTCTGTGATGTCACAACAATCAGTATGTTACACCAATCCTCCTATTCGGTCTATAACAGTTTTAAATGATGCACAGTACAGGGAAGCCACTCCAGCTGGCAAAGCACAATGTTTGAATGAAAGTTTCTTTTAAAGCAGTCATGACCCGAGAGTGAAAATGTTGAGTGTTTATTTTCTACACTCTTGTTGCTCGCAGTAAACAACAGAAAATAGACATACACAAAAGGCAGTAAGTTCAGACACAGTCAAAAAGCTGGGACTGCGAATATTCTTCCTAAAGTTTCATATTTCACTGTAATATAGTTCTGCATTGCAGATATTTAGACAACTTTTAGCTTCTGAAAGTGCAACTGGCACATAATACCTATTTAAGTCACCTCTGCAACAGTGTAAACAGAGCACTAGACAGAAACGTGGACTGAGCCATATAGTTAGTACTACTGGATAAGCACCTATCTTATCTACATTACTATACCTCCTTGTTGGGATATAACAACTGCTCATCGAAAAATGTAAATATCTGAATTAATAAGGCAGCAATCTGGTTTATGGGATCAGGATCTACTGACCTTATTAAATGGGTGGAGATGACTTATTTAAAAAAAACAGTCCTGATCATCATCACTGTGTAATTGTAAAAAATTGGCATGGAAACACTTTAATTGAGCTCTGTTTCATATTGACATGATCATGCCATAAACTTGAACTGTCATGACAGATTATGTGTAGCAACAATTTCATGCTGCCATAACCGTTAATTGTGATGACAGATGCCATGATGGGTATCTAGACTACATTTAGCTAATATTTTCATTTAACTGTCATGATGCCAAACGTTATGGAATCATATGACTGTCCTACATAGGACATGTTTATGACTGTTACGGCATGTTTATGACTTATTTATGACATTGTTATTTAATGTGTGGGGCTCTTTACCATATGCACGCTCCGCCTTTTCACTACATGATACCTGCTAGGCTCAGCTCAGCTCCACTCTCCTCCTTTTTTTTGGTCTCCTATTGGGCAAAGCTGGTACTGGATTCTAAATTTGCTCTTACCTCCAACTCTCCATAGCAAAAGGTGATGTAAAACTGCTGTGGACTACTGATTGGTCAAAAGGAATCCTTAAGAGCTAGAAGTTGGACCCCCCCGCCCCCCAGAATGCATATGCTAACTCTAGCTGCAAGATTAGCATACCCTCTTAAGTGTCCAGAACTGTCTTGTCATTTAAACTCGGATTTTACAAATTCTCCAGTTTTCAATTCATGTCTTTCTTTCATTTGCCTCTTCTGTCATGAAGAGTCTCAATCACTTATCCTAACGCAGGCTATCAGGTTGGTATACAATCTTATCTTTATCTATATCTTTGAGCAACCAAAAAAAGATCCCATCCTCTGAACTTCACAGTGGAAACTAAAGCAGCTGGCACCAGAAGTAAGTAGAATAGAGCAGAGTAAGTGTTGGCGTATGACTGTTTTCACCGTGGTGTGTTCACTTCTACTGTGCTTTCGCTGAGCACCAGAATCAGATCAATCCTCAGTTTGGTAGCAAAAAACGGATTTCATGTGAGTTTGGGATTGGGGTGGGCAGTCTAAACAAGGCCAAGGCGGTTTTTAAGGGCTATGCTGTAAGGGAGAAGAAGTCTAGCCATTCACTCATAACAGCGCTTACATGACATCAGGTCAGTTAGTTAGCTAGCTAGTGTCAGTATTGAAATTACAGAGGCTGTTTAAGTAAAAACAGTCATCATTCTGTATTGTGGAATCGATGCATTTGTCTTAAGGGGGCCTAAAAAAGCATTTAAAGTGCTTTTTGTCATGTTAGGTAATATAACGCAGCACAGTATTTTCATCCCTTTGCTACAATACCCAGCATCCATTGTACAAATACCTCCTACAAACATTGGGAATCCCCCACAGCAGTAAGTAATAGTGGTGTAGCCACTAATGTAGAGGATAATAAATACAGACTGGCAGTAACACTAACTATCTGGCTTCAAAATACAAACTCGGAAGGACGTTTTCCTAAACTATAAAATTTCACTCCAGGTACTCCTGCTATGCCACTATAATAGACAACTAAGCATATTCAAATCAGATGTAGCTTAAAACTAGTCATTATAAAAGCGGCTGGCACCAGAAGTAAGTGGAATCGAGCAAAGTAAGTGTTGGCGTATGACTGTTTCCACCGTGGTTTGTGTTCACTTCTACTGTGCTTTCACTGAGCACCAGTATCAGATCAATCCTCAGTTTGAGCTGAGATATCAGAATCTCTATCGGAACTGAAAACGTTGGATTGGTGCAACCCTAATTTGAATAACAAACATTTGGACAGGGGTTTGAGACCCAATGTGGAGTGCATATCTGGTCATGCTCAGGGAGCATGAGTTTACCTTGGGCGGGCTGTCGGAGCCAGGGTACTCGCGCTGGTCCAGCTTGTTCCAGCGCTGCAGGAGCTTAATCACCATGGGATTGCTGAAGTCCACTAGCTGAAAACCTGTCACATTCGCCCCGCCGTGCATGAAACGCTCTAGATTGATGTCCTTAAAGCCCTGTTGGAGCAAAAGAGAGAGAGAGAGCGAGGACCAGAGAGAGAAAGAGAGAGAGAGAGGAATTATTAAAGCTGGGCTGTGATAAGAGTGATTCTGCAAACACACATTCCCCTGTTTGGCCCTGTGAGCCTATGCTGTGTGCAGGCACCGAGCCTGTTCTCTGCTTTAAAACACTGTCACTGGCTCTGCAGCCCAGAATATGAATTAGAATCCACAACTGACGCGTCTCGCACAGGAAAAGGGAGCGGATTAAGAATGCCACAGAGGGAGGGAGGGAGGGAGGAAGGGAGGGAAGGGGGGGAGGGAAAGAAGGGAGGAATATGCAGGCAAAAAGACAGGGAGAGGACAGGAAGAGAGCGAGAAGAAAAATGGGAAAGAGGGGAGGGGAGGGAGACAGAGAGAGAGATAATATGGAGATGAAAAAAGGGCAAAGCTGACAGGGAGAACAGGGCGATAAGAGAAAACAATTTCGCTCACCAAATTTGCCATGATGTAATGGTAGCCTTTGACATGCTTGCCGACGCTCACAATCTGCGGAGGTAAGCCAGACGTACGGCGATGAGCAAAATCCGCAGCGCGAAAACACAGTTGTCAACGCTCAGTCCGCACCCCAACGAAATAACTGTGCCTCCAACTGGGGGGAGGGGAAGCAGACTTCTGCTGTTTTTAATTATCAGTAATCAAAGAGTCTGCCTGCGTCTATAATGTTCTGTCACTGCAGGGATATTAAGTAAATACAGTCACTCATATCTCAGATACGTTTGACAGCAAGGGAAACGATTTCAAAAGGCAATCTTGTGGGACTTTGTCACAGCTAATAGCAAATGAGGCTCTTACAGACAGTCATTTCAAGCAGTAATGTTTCAGCCTCTTTCTTCAATTATGCTAGCTTTGTTTAGTTTTATAGATTTGTTTGAGCAGAAACAGCAATGGGACATTTCGTGTTCGGCTATTACTGCCTGAGATGTACACGAGCCTGGGCAATATAGCAACAACAGGAGTTAAAAGAAACCATGTTTTCAAATATTGATGGCAGGTTCTTCAAAAATTGCCTGCACCGTTCTGATCCTGCTGAGGACTACTGATTGGTCAGAAGGAATCCTTAAGAGCTAGAAGTTGGACCCCCCCAGAAGGCATTTGCTCTCTCTAGCTGCAAGGTTAGCATACCCTCTTGAGTGTCCAGAACTGTCTTGTCATTTAAACTCTAATTTCACAAATTCCCCAGTTTTCAATTCATGTCTTTCTTCCATTTGTCTCTTCTGTCATGAAGAGTCACAATCACTAATCCTAACGCAAGCTACCAGGTTGGTATACAATCTTATGTTGGCTTTGAGCAACCAAAAAAAAACTGAACTTCACAGTGGAAACTAAAGCAGCTGGCACCAGAAGTAAGTAGAATAGAGTAGAGTAAGTGTTGGCGTATGACTGTTTTCACCGTGGTGTGTTCACTTCTACTGTGCTTTCGCTGAGCACCAGAATCAGATCAATCCTCAGTTTGGTAGCACAAAACAGATTTCATGTGAGTTTGGGATTAGGGTGGGCAGTCTGAACAAGACCAAGGTGGTTTTTATGGGCTAAGCTCTGAGGGAGAAGAAGTCTAGCCGTTCACTCATAACAGCGCTTACATGACATCAGGTCAGTTGGTTAGCTAGCTAGTGTCAGTATTGAAATTACAGAGGCCGTTTAAGTAAAAACAGTCGCCATTCTGTATTGTGAAATGATTAATTTGTCTTAAGGGGGCCTAAAAAAGCATTGTGAGGTAATATAAAAAGCATGTTAGGTAATATAATGCAGCACAGTATTTTTATCCCTTTGCTACAATACCCAGCATCCATTGTGCAAATACCTCCTACAAACATTGGGAATCCCCCACAGCAGTAAGTAATAGTGGTGTAGCCACTAATGTAGAGGATAATAAATACAGACTGGCAGTAACACTAACTATTTGGCTTCAAACAACATCGGAAGGACATTTTCCTAGACTTTAAACTATAAAATCTCAGTCTAGATACTCCTGCTATAACACTATAATAGACAACCAATCGTATTCAAATCAGCTGTAGCTTAAAACTGATCATTAGATAATACCTGCTATAAATACTGATTCTAGCTGACATTAAATAATATGGACCCAAGCACAGTGATATACCTGCTCCAACATGTTGGTGAGTCTCTCTGGTTCCAGGTCTATCACAAACGTTTTCTCCTGCCTGCGGTCCAGATCCTCCAGGAGCTGTCGATAGCTGGCATCGTTGAAGTTCTCCACACAGATTGCGCTGACCTGCCAGCCGTTCTGTCCTGCTTTCTCCATGATGGCCTGCAGGATGGAATATCCTGTGGGATAGGAGGAGACACTTCCATCACAAAGCTCAACACACACAGGGAAAAGGTGAAGTGCGATTTAAGCAGTGAGTCAGAAGCACCGCAGCGTGTGCACGGCTGTTGCAGAGATGCCACAAGCTGGCATGTCCATATCTATATGCTAATATTCTCATTAGCCTGCTGTCCTTCCCTACAAATCAGCTAGTTTTAGATGTCGTTTTCAACATATAAAAGAGATCTGAGATAGGGCAGAGCACCGGTTTTCTCATTGCATGCATCTAGCTGCCAGCAATGTTGAAATAGGATGCGCAACCGTGACGCAGCCGCGCAAGTATCAGTTCATTAGACCAAATTGGCAGGCGGGAAAAAAAGCTGCATGCTCTCACACCTCTGAGGTGTTACTGAGGCTCTAAGAGGACAGCACCGTTACCAGAGCTTTAATTCCAGCCCGCCACGCTGCTGCTTGTTCCAATCAGTCCGGGCTGATGTTAGATATGTTAATCTGGCTGCTCGAGAGAGGCACCCGCAGCCTCTGAGGGCCACTTGACTCCAAGATGAGCAGATGTCCCTGTAAAACGGATCCTTATGGTCACAATCAGAATTTGGCAACAGGGAGAGCAAAAGCTCCCTCTTGCTCCCCTAATTAGTGGATTAACCTATGCTTAATCTGGCAACCCTGTAGTTCCACCATTTGGGAGCCATGTCTGTTCACCCTTGCTCTTCCTTAGCCCAAATTCCCACATGGTGAAGTATTTGTGCCAGAGAATTCAGGTTAATGGCAGTCAGTGGTGCTGTGTTAAGCAATGAGCAGAGTAGTCCGAGTGGTCAATATGATAAAAGTACAATAATTACATTTTTCATGATACACTATATGTACACTGCATATTATCAGACACCCTTTCTAACGAGTGAATTTACCTTCTGTAAGGAGCACCCACTGCTGACAATTACATATTAAATAATATCTTTAATAATCTCAATAGAAGAGCAATGAATGGGATGCTCCGGAGCATTGGCTAAAGGGGTACATAGCCATGTGGAGTAGTGGAACTGTTTTCCCTGGAGTGATGTAACATTATCCAATACCTTTGTGATGGGTTGGAGAGGGGTTTGCAATCCAGAACTCCATCATCCATCACCAGCATCTGACCTCACTAACACTCTTGTGGCTGAATGCAATGAAATCCCAACATCAGTGTTCCAACATTTGATATAAAACCCAAAAGTCCCAGAAGATAAGAGGCTGCTACTGCTGCAAAAGGGCAAAGTCCCGATTATTAACCTTGAAACACGAGACATGTGAACATATAGGGCCAGTTTTGTGGACATGGACTGAACCTAGTTTGGGACTAAACTGCAATGTCAACTGTTTTATGTTTTATCATTACAAATCCTATTTATGTCCAGACTTATGCTTAATCTGTGTCTGGGAATCTGGCCCATAGTGTATTATTATATTTATCTTTTATGATGTTTGATTAGAGGATCAAACACAATCCACCTGTAAAAGAATTTGTTTTTTTATTCAATATTATATTTCATATATTCCTGAATATATTTTCATATATATCTGAACTCACAATCCCCTAACAATAGAGCAAAACCTATGCTGAATAATGAAGCTCAGTGTACATAAAGTATATATATAAAATAAGATCATCTCCATTGCATTGATTATCAGTAGGCAGGGTGTTGGAAACATGAAGGCAGCCAATCACTAATGAAAGTTATGGCTTGCTTTGTAATTACCTCAAACTTTAGTGGTTTGGATATTGAGTGTACTCTATGTAATGGATATGTTTTGCCCATTAAACAATAGATCAGTTTTTAAAATGTCTTAATGCGGGAAGTGCATCAACCTGAAGATTTATTGGTTGATTATAAACAGCTAACATTACAAATATTTTTTAAGGTACATTATAATCTAAAAATGTAAGAAATGTCTGTGCCAGAAACAAACATTTTAAGACTTAAATAATACAACCACAATTCGATGTTCCAAGAAAAAACTGCTAAATTTCACCCCTGGACTAGGGCCAGTGTCGTCCCATCTCCTGATGACAGAGCCAGCACTTACATGGTAGCAGCACTCTTTTTTCCCCATCAAAATTCAATTGCTTTTATTTCTGGAATTTTTTTTAAATTTATTTTATTTATTGACTTTTGTATGGCAAAACAACAGCAAATTCCACCTCTCGCCCAATCTACTCACCCATCCCCCACTTACAGACCACCACAAAATGTTAAAAGAACAGCAGAGTGAACAAAAAGAAAACAACAAAACAGCAAAGTCAACATCAAAAAGAAAAAAATGTTCAATCAAAACAATTTTTCCATTAATAAATTCAAGAACAGGGGCCTGGTATCATAGAAGGAGTTAGGGGATCCCCTCAGGGATCATCTCAGCTTTCCATGCATAATTCAAGGTAAAATTGTAGTGTTCCATTTAAAGAGAATGCCCCATCTCGCTAGCAATGTAGAAAAGGCAGTAACACATTGTTTTTTAATGGGCATGTGGGGCTGTGGAGGACTTCTGAACCAGGCGGTTAGAGGACTGCAAACAAGGGCAAGTATCAAATGAAAATTTGATAGTTGAGGTCACATCCAAAACTTGTGGAAATGTTTGGTAGGGGATTGTTTACACTTCCCACAGGCGTCGTCTCTGTCCAGAAATGTTTTTGATACTCGGTATAGTGGGCTTTATGAATTATTTTGCATTGCATTAGGCCAAGCCTGGTGCAGACAGAGAAACAGTGAACCCAATTTAAAGCAAGAGACCATTGCTTTGACATGTCTTCTTCCCATGACACTTTAAGGGGTAGTTTAGGTTTAGTACTTATGTCTGACATTTCACATTATTGAGATCATGAATGAATTTATTACAAGTGTAGGGTATGAAAATAGTCAATATGAGAATCAGTGTGGAAAAACATTCCATGTCTAATTCAGGAAGAAAAAATGATAATTGTTGGATAGATTCTGTTTAGCTCTGTTTAAGTCTGAGAAAGAAGAAAAGACACTATCCTTATACAAAACAACTGTAGTAATACCACTGTCTGTCCTTTTGCAGGATGCAAAGTCTAATCTTGAAGCGGAAATAAGTGATAGTTAAAGATTTATATAAATTGAAATCGCTCTGCTTTCAAATTGAAGCCAAATATTAATACAACAGTTGACAAGTGTGCTAAATGAAGCTTTGTACATAGAAATGGGAAAATTGCAAAGAAACTATGTGAAGAGGAGGTATCAATATAAACCCTGGGTGAAATATTGTTGGGTGATTGAGGTTACCCCAATAGAGAAAGTTGGGAAGGACCAGGCCTCCATCTGATTTGTATGTCTTAAAACTACAGGTCCAATACTACTACAATATGATATATAAACCACTCTTAAACAAATCTATGTAATATGCAAAACATGAGAAATTTCTTTACTAGTAGACTAATGTGGGCAGGGTGATAATGATGGTTTTCAGGATGACCTGGATCAGGTTGACAGGGCTCACAAGTAAAATAAATGTCTAGTCATGAATAATTTACATCTTTCTAGTAGTGGCTGGAAATATCTGGCTAAGAGCTTAAATAGCTTAAAAGGAAACAGCACATTCATGAGTGTGCTTGCTAGAGAGCTGACAAGAAGTCACTTTCTTTTGTGTACATTCAATTTGGAGTCTGAGTGTTAACCAAACTGTCCCAGGATTTCCAATATAGGGACTAATGAGGTATATATACGAGAAAGTCAGCTGAATATAGTGAGAGTTTATGTTTTAGACCATAAAAAGTAGTGCCTTCAAATCGTTCATGACAATGAAACCAAATTCCTAGAGGCTGGTCGGCTAAATTAAGCATGAGAAATTACAGCACTCGTTTTTTAATGTAAGTACGGATAATATCCACAGTGTGCTCAGAAAAGCATACTACGATGTCATTTATCATGATTACAATGGCATCATCTGCTCATATGAGGTAGCCATCAGATCCACTTGTGTGTCCTCCATATGTGTGCATGTTCACGTGTGGTTGGTGGGTTGGGATAAATGAAGCAGTGCATACTGGTTGCCGTGATGCTCTGGGGATTTACCATTCCATAAATTTCCACTAGAATTAGCACATCAAAGCACATTATGGAAAACGTGAAGGTCCTGTTAATGTGGTGGTCTGTAAACCGCATCAGTCAATGCCCAGTGATCATAAACACATAATGCAGGCAGTGTGCACAAAGACATACATTAAACTCAGACACGCTACAAGCATGCACACACACAGAGCCGCCTCCGAGTAGCTGCACACACACCTGCTGTACTGCTCTCTGCACTGTGCAATCATATGAAACGCCTTCACTTCCAATTCCCAACAATAGCCCTTACTGCTAATGATTCAAGCCATCCAACAGAGAATACAGCGCTGATTAATATCTGATAAATCTGTAGCCTCGGGCTGTGTGTGTATGTGAGCGTGTGTTTGTGTTTCAGAAAATCACGGTAGTGCAGTCCTCCCCCTCCCCCACACCCCCCCCCCCCTTCATTCACCATCCGGTCCAGCAGGGGGAAGCGACAATGCATAGGCATGTGTTCCATTGAGGAACGAAAAAAGGAGAGAAAAAACAGAGAAAGAGAAAAAAAAGAGATTTTCAAAAGAGGTAAGAGGAGGAGAAGAGAGAGTTAGGACAGAGAGACAAAAAGAGAGAGGGAGAGAAGTAGGGAGGGAAAGAAATAAATCAGTACATGAGAGAGAGAGCGACAGACAGAAACGAAGAGAGAGAGAACGAAGAGAGAGGGAAACTGTAAGAGGGACAGAAGAAGAGCACACACTCTCTCTCGCATTCTCACTCTCGCTCCCTCTCTCAGCCATTCATCATGTCTCTTCGTGCTCTGCTTGTGTCTGCTGAGATCTCTCACAGTCCAGTGAGTCTGAGCCAAGCCCACCCTGCCCTCGGCCCACTCAGCCAGTAGTCAAAACACGCACCCGCGGGGAGACACGCGCTACCTACACAAACGCAGCTGCAAACACTGTTAAAGGCTTTTTTTAGAACCAAGATATTTTAGGCAAGTCATATATTTACATCTTAACCATTTATAGCCATACAGAGCTGCCTGAGTCTGCCGGTTCTATATACAGTACATAAATACTCACCTGTCAGATCAACCTTTAAAAGTGAGTAACACCTGCGCAAATTGCTGTTGGCCCTTCATGTTGCTATAAAACAGTGCTGCACTACTGGTCTACAAAACTTTAAATGGAACACTGTTCCCTGGACTGTCACAATAATGTTTCAAGATGTTATCAAAAAGCTTTGGCCCCAGGACACGCTGGGCGGACACAGAATACAGAATTAGTCAACTAATTTTGCAGCGGGTGCTTTAGGATTTACTACCAGAGCTTGAGTTTAATAGACTAGACTGTAATTTAGGGTCAATTTTACCCACAAACATCTGTTACTCCCTCTTCCTTATTTCACATGTCTTATTCCACAGTTTATAGAAATGATTCCTTCTCACATATGTAACCCTCCACTGTACAGATGTCCATGCAATTACTTTTTAGTCTAACACTGTTTAGAATTTGTACATTAGTACTTTGCATCAGTTTGCAAAGTATAACAACATAGTAGGACTAATCTATCCAGGCTCCGCTCACAAACATGTGTTTTCATAGCTGCTGTTATGAGGTTGGACAAATGTCACAATAAATTGTAGAAATGAAGTTAAACCCCATTTAACATAACAGGAACTGTAGCGCGCTCAAAAGTTTGGAAAAAACTGGACATTTAACTTTTTTTTAAAAATAATGATCTTGCATCCATGTTAAGGGTCACATGGATAGAACCCTAGATGTAGCTTTTCTGTTGTGTAATCAAGGTAACATTAACATGGTGGCAGATTTGCTGCCATTCTAAACCAAATTTAAACAATTTCAAAATTTTAATTAGCATTAAAACTGTGGTTAATTACTGGCCTTTAACAAAACTGACATTAAATTATGTCCAGCATCAACCCAGTGTAGCAACTTATCAGGGTGGAAACAGTAATGTTAGTCTGTTCTGAAATAACATGACAGTTACTCTCATGCTTTAACTGTTTGGACCCCTTATGGCCACCTGGTGCCACCTTTAATGATAATGCTCATTTGATACAGTTTTCCGATGTTTACATATTTGATTATTTAAATGTTCACATAAAGAGAAATATAGCGCTGCTTATATTACTTGTGGTTTTCAATATAAACCTGGTGGAATGATTTCTACTTGTGTAATAAATATTTTCAACACATTTTAACTAGAGATGGAAAGATCGATCGGACATGTATCAGAATCGGCTGATTTTTAATCAAAATATGTGATCAGCGATCGGCTGATATTTCTCCAATTTAGCCGGTCTCGAGAGCCGATCGATGGCGTTAAACAAATGAGCCTAATTTCTGTATTTCCAGCTAGCTTTCATCCGGGAAGAGGAGCCCTGCGTGAAACTAACCCCAACCGGCCAGGTCCCTGCAAGTCCTATCTGAACCACTAGGTGGAAATACACACCCTTTTATTTTCGTCAGACTGACTGAAGCAGCGGCTTCGCGAGAACAGTTACTGGCTGCGTCCGAAATCGCATACTTCCATACTGAACAGTACGCAAAAGCAGTGCGCGAGTGTGACTAGGGTGTCCGAATACGAGCTTTTAAATGAATAGCAGGACCTTTACCGTGACGGTCTGACATCACAGGACGTTGGTAAGATGGTGGACGTAGTGCGTCCGAGGTTGGGTGGATACTACACACTCGCACACTGAAAGAGCGCACTGCCTGTCCGTTAAAGCTCCAACTGAGTACGTACTGATCTAGTACGCGATTTCGGACGCACACAGAAGTGTTCACCGCATGTGTGGAAAGAAAACATCGTCCGTCTGCCAGTTTGTTACCGTATGTGACAACAGTAAAACATCAGTAAAATTAGTTTGTAACATCAGTAAAATTAGTAAAATCAGCGTCTCTCGCGGGGGAACCAAGACAAAGACATTTAACACTACTAATCTGATACAGCACTTCAGAGTCACCATGCGGCTGAATACCATGAGTATCAGCAAACACACACAGCTAGCACAAAACAAATAACCCAGAACACCATACAGACCAGATCTGATCGGTACAAACAGTACAGCAGCCAGAGTGATTGAGTTTATAGCCCTATATAAGCAGCTCTTCTCGGCTGTAGAAGACATTCATTCTGCAGCTTAATATTCCACCTGGATCCACGCTCTGCTGTTCCTAGTAGGAAATACTTTTCAGATGTTGCTCCTCCGGAGCTGTATCAAGCGGTTTACTCCCACATAGACCAACTTCTAATTTAGTTAAAAATATTATGCTGTTTCACATGGGCTCGTTAAAATGGGTAAAAAACGGTTTCCATCATGTTTCATGACTTGCTTGCGCTAATAATATGTAGCCCTGATCGGTATCGGCTATCGGCCGATCACGCTGAAAGGTGATCAGCTATCGGAATTAGCCTCAAAAACGCTGATCGGTCCATCTCTAAATTAAACAGTATTATGATTTACTGATAACCACTATAACAGTGATAATACATTTTCAAACGGCTTCATCAACAACAATACAGCTCACAGCTTTTTAAGCAGGAAACTCAACAACTACATTTACATGTACAAACCTAAACTCCAAGCTAATTGTATGAAGTTGGATGGGATTATTGTTGGATGGGAAATTTTGTTCTGTAGAGCTTGTCCAACCTCACAAAAATTAATAATAAATTATGCATTTTTGGGCAGAGCATACAGTGATCAACTAAACTCACTGACAACACATTTTAAGAGACAGAGCAATTATTTTTTAAAGGACATTGATGGTTCATAATTAGCCTGAGAAAAGCACTATTTAGACTTGATTGTATGCAGTAATGATGATTACTGGCTGTGAATTCCTCAGATAATGACAATGCTAATGATGCCTTGTATGACAGCTAGATAGATAGTTATGGCTAAATTAAACGTTTACTGTTTTTTATGTGAAGGCAGTAAGTGAATCAAGTAGCCACGCCCCTCTTCAAACTGAGCTATGCATTTATACTGAGATGTATAGTATACATTTATACTCTTTTTACATTTATACTCAGATTTTATGTCCTGTGTGATTCAGCCATAAACATTAGACATTTACAGGCAAACTAAACCCTGAATAGTATTTAAGACTGATAATCTAATTCAGACAGTTTGATTCTCATATTGATGTTAGTCTTAGTCACACTAAGCTTAGCCCAGTATTGGCTGAACTGTTCAAGATCACACAGTGACTCACAGATTTCGTGGATGTGTCTGTATTACCCAGGGTTAGGGCTAACGTGGTACAAAGTGAGGTTACAGTAATGTAATTGCCTTCTCCTGTAATAAAGTAGTTTAACACATTGCCGTTAAAATGATTGCAATCACATTACAGTTAATTTCCCATGAGGCAATTAAACATACATTTTGTCTATATATTACCCACGCCGGCTCTTGTGCGTAATTTACACCTGCGGTAGCTGAGCGCGCAACTTTGATTGTGAATATGAGCAGCGTTTCATTCAAAAACACCTCTGTTAGTTTGCTCTTAAAGGTTTTAATTTCAGGTGTTTTTTTTAATGGCATTCACTATTTATCATTTTCATCAAACATAACTGGCTGTGAACAGAGCAGAGGTAGGGGAGGATGAGAGAGTCATGTAGGTTTAATGTTATTTACTGATTGGCTGTTATTTGTGCTTAAATCACTACTGGGTTTTCCATCATACCCTCCAGGTGTAGATCTGTGGGGATTAACTAGGTCTGGTCGTACTACACATGTGATAATAGCTGTTTGACTCCAAAACAAACACGCAGAGCAAAAGGCAGAAGGGCCACGCTTTTGTGGAAAAGCAGAGATGTCCCCCGTGTTAAACAGTTTGTGAGACATTGTTAGATATGGAAATGGAAAAGAACACAGACATATGCAGGAAAGATATTTAGATTTGTTTATTGACTGCCTACGCCACACTCTGAATTTAAAACTTTATCAGTCTTTTGACTTTTAATATTAGTAACTCTGATTTGTGTTGTACAGTGCCCTTATTGGTGTTTTGATTTTTACATGAGTCATGGTCTGGTGGCTCTTGCACACCTTGTTATTAAAATACTTTAGATGTTTTTTCTTAAGAGTGGGGGTGTTATGCCCCCTATCGGGCTGCACCTAACGATTAATTTCTTAATCAATTAATGTGACAATACTTTTTTTCGATTAGTCGATTAATCTAACGGCTAATTTTTAGATTATGATTATTCTAATGTGAGTGTGTTAGGAATTAAAATGTGTATTATTTTGTTATTGATTTGTAACCAATGGGTGATTTATATATATATATATATATATATATATATATATATATATATATATATATATATATATATATATATATACACACACACAGAGACACAAGGAAAACGCATGGCCATTCTAAACCAAAGGGTACTTTAAATGCACGTGATCTATAAATGGTTAAGAAGACTAAAAGACTACCCCCCGACTGGGCTTTCAGAAGCAAAAATGACTTGTAGCCTACACGCCTCACGGACAAGAAATCAGACAGTTTGTGGACTGTCTATGTTGCAGAGAGCCATTTGAAAAGCAGCTACGTGTGTTTTAAAGCTCCCGCGGTATCGAGAACAGCCTTAGGTCTCTACACTGGACGATTAAGAAACGGTTAGCAATGTGATTTTTTAAGTGACGCTACTGAAAAAAATATGTTACATGTGTAAATAATCTTAAACTAATCTGCTAAATTAGGAACAAGTAAACAGGTGCTGTCCTGCTGCTGTGTTGACAAAGGATTTTGAGCTTCAAGTGCTCGTGTATAGCAGTTGTACTGTTGTGATCATCTCCACTGTGCAGAGCTCACAGAGCACCACACTGCGTCGTGCCTGTGTGAAACACTCCCACAACTTCAGATGCACGCGAGAGATTGTTTGTAGCTGCAGCTTGCGCTCTGGATAAATTCATGCTTTCAGTAGACGCGTCTTTTTTTGCAATGCATCGACGCACGACGCCCCAGCCCTACAAGACTCAAGGCTATGTTTATACAGCAGGTAAAAGTGGCCTAATGACATATTACCTGTGTGTGTTACCTGTGTGGTAGTGTATAAGTAAAATACACTGAATCTGGCATTTTCAGTTCCAATTTTGGACACTTGCATATGTGCTACTAAAATTATGTATCAGTCTAAACAGCCAGACTGTAATTTATGTGATTTTACACCAATTCAACTAAAGATCTGTCGTTATTTCATGCTGAAAGGCACTCATTACAACTGCTCTGTGCTCTATGGTTGCCACAGAAGAACTAGATTGCAGTGTCAAAGAAATGTTAAAAGCCTGAAAGCATGTTTAAAGAAACCAAAGACACAAGCTAAAGAAAACATGGCTTTGTACAGCGATCCTTACACACGTGTGAACATTGACTTGGTGTGGTTATTGTTTGCATGTAAACATACTGCTTGATCCACTCAGATATCACTACCAAAGCTGATTTATGTCTGAAAACGAAACCAAAATAAAATATAACTATGATATGACCTTGCAGATTTAGAAAAAAGCACCCAGTGTCCGTGTTCTATAAATCAACCGACTGCCAACTGCAGTAGTAGAACTTCATGTTATTTAGGTTGAAAAGAGCACAGAGCCGCTTTTCAGACTGTATTTCTGTTGGTCCTGGAGCTGTTTACCAAATCTAGGCCTACAAAAAAAACCCACAGTGTCAGATGACAGGAGGATAAAGTAGGATGTATCAGTAGTTCATCTAGCAGGCTCTCGCAGGAAGTGAGCGCTTTTAGGAAATGTGTCAGAGCACAAGCCACAGCTTTCCTTTGGGGCTTCTGCCAGTATAGCATGCTGGAGAAGAGGAAGAGAGAAGAAAAGACACTGATGGAGAGGAAAGAGAAAAGACAAGTGGGGGGAGTGCAGACAAGGCTCTGATTCTTGGCTAAGGAAGTGTTCATTAGGCACTGGAAGCTCACGGCCTGGGCATGTTCCAGAAGAATAAAACCACAGCAGCCAACTCTATTAATAAAACCCTAGCAGGAAATAAAAACACTTCCCAAAGTGAGCAGTCTATCACTTCAGGTCATCGCACTGCCAGGACTAAACATTACATCAGTACTAAATAGTGCTCAAAGTCTCCTCCACTGTGAAATACTACTGTTTTATACTGAGACCCACACGACCACCACAGCTAATTCCTCGAAACCATTACTACACAACAGTGCTCAACATGAGAAAAAGCCTTGCACTGCATATCTGCTGCAAAGTGTAGGAGCTTGTGTAATTTTATAGAGCCAGAGAAGAGATATTATTTAAGACTATCGTCCAGGGGCATACAAATAATACAGTGTGAGTACTTTCAAGCTTTATCCAGAAGATCAATATCCTAGAACTACTTACTTGCCAGCTCTACAGCAACAGAGGCCTCCAGTTCTTA
Source organism: Megaleporinus macrocephalus (assembly GCA_021613375.1). Lineage (NCBI taxonomy): Eukaryota > Metazoa > Chordata > Actinopteri > Characiformes > Anostomidae > Megaleporinus > Megaleporinus macrocephalus. The sequence goes on along the minus strand of CM038717.1, from coordinate 17,669,661 downwards.
AAGTAATGTGCTGATGTTACTCATTTTTAGGAAAGGAGAAACGCATGGACGGGTCATGTACAGTCATGCATGATACAAGGCTGCAATGTTATTTTGACTATAATGATGTTTTATTTTCTATAGTAGTTAAATTATGTTTTCATTTTTCAAATGAAATGCTCAGGATATTGTACTGCAGGTGTATTGTATTGTCTTGTTTTAGAAACTAGTGATGGGCATTTCAGTTAAATTTCATATGAAATTTTGAAAAAAATGATTGTCTGTCTTATCTCAGCTATGAGCCAACCACACTGACGTGATCCATGTGGTAGCTTGGAACGTTTATTTCACTGAATTTATACCAGTTTGAGTATTTATTGACATTTTACTGTGACACTTTTTATGTGTTACACGTTTACTATTTAACAGTCAAAGGTGTCAAACATATTAACATTCATTACTCAGGTAGAAGTATAGATACTAGAGTTTAAAAATACTGCTGTAGAAGTTGAAGTATCACCTGAAGGTTTTTACTCCAGTAAAAGTGTAAAAGTACTGCTTTCAAAACTACTTAAAGTAGGTTAGGTCACACCACAGGGGTCTATAGTGCGCTAGCCCACCTCCCAAAAAAAAACATTCTTCTAAAAGCCATAATGACTATAATGTAGTTTAGTACAATGTAAATATATTAAAGAAGCATATCTGTGTACTACTCAGCATTAACATGTGTTTCATGGAGCGGAGGTTATGATGACTAGTTGCCTATAAGTATTGTAATGGTGCAAAAAGTCAAACTTCAAAGGCATGTTATCAATAAAATTAGGTCAAAATGAAATAGGAGTAACGAGACTTTTTTAAATGTAAGTAGTAGAACGTACAGATAATGGAGTGTAAATGTAAGTAGTAGAACGTACAGATAATGGAGTGTAAATGTAAGTAGTAGAAAGTACAGATAATGGAGTGTAAATGTGAGGAGTAGAAGTAAAAAGTGAGCTGTAAAATAATTACTCCAGTAAAGTATACATAACCAAAATTTCTACTTAAGTAAGGTAACGAAGTATTTGTTCTTTGTCACTTGACACCTCTGTTAACAGCTCATGGTGCAGCGATTCTAGCCTTTAAATGGTTGTAGTAGTCTTTCTATGTTTTCTTAATGGGGCTAACCAGATTAGACCCTCATGAAACCTTATCTTTACACTCTCCTCCAAGTGCAGACGATCTCATGGTTCTTCAATGGTACATTTTATCAAAATGCAGTTCAATAGTAAAACAGAATGCTAAAAATAATAAAGCAATCAGGCCTTTGATTTTTACAAAGATAATGCTGCGATAAACTCAATCATTTCAATAAGTACAAAATGATCATTCATAGGATATTTTCTATCGGGAGGTGTTTGTCCCAAACCCAGCCCCCTAGCTTTCGACTTCTTGATTTTAGCTTAATTAAATAAATAAATAAAAATAAACACGCTTATATAACCTGCAGAAACATCTCTGGCTCCTACAACACCAGAATGGTCCAAAATCAAATCAAATCATGGCATACTGACTTACATGGAAAGCTGTTTGTTTCTTTCTTTCACCTTTAAATTTTTTATTGGAAGTTTTTTTTGTTCCAACTGCGACTAAATGACCCCGAACTTAGCCGTGACCGAAGTCTGTGTTTGTGTATGTGAGTCTCACCCCGATCTGTGTCATAGAGGAAGACGAAGCGGTTCCAGTCATAGTGGTCCAGGATGCTGAGCAGCGCTCCCCGTATGGAGGGTCTCAGCTGCAGCACGAACTGGCTCTCGCCCTCGATGGGGAAGCTGGGGGTGATGAGGGAGATGTGGAGTGCTCCGCAGAACGACGTCAGCGTGTGTACGGAGCGCTTGTCATACAGGCCGAAAATGGCAAACACGCCCCTTGAGTACTGTGAGCAGACTGGAGAGGAAAACAAAGAGAGAGAGAGAGAGAGAGAGAGAGAGAGAGAGTTAGTTAAGTAAGCTAAAAGTTTAATTAAACAACACACCCCAAGGGAAAAGGTACATCCAGTTTGCCACTTTCTATAACATTTGCACATAAAGTAGATTACTTTGCACTTGTAGAATTCATTTAGAGACTCTTGAAAAAAAAATCACAAGAGTGCCTGCGAGACTCATTCAGCACGGCCATTTAAACAGCAGGTAACCTGTGCAGCAGCGGCAGCACATGAATTTCTACATCACTCAGACAGGTGCATTATGGCTTTGACTACCCGTCCAAGAACTGCCTGTTCCACAGAACCACAGATTTGATGTATGCCCTGTTAAACTGGCTTTAAAAAGCCCATATCCTACGCCGCTGCTGCGTTTCAGCTTCCCCCTGAACTCCACTTGTGTGGTTTTATATCCCAATGTCATGATTTCTTTTGCAACCAGTGCTCCTTTAAGACATACGTAAATGTAAGATATTTATATAAAAAATCCTTTCTCTGATCAGCTGTGTTGGCAGGTGGGCTTAAAACATTCCTTATAGCTTCAATATTAATAGACAAATCTAAACATCTACTGCAGGGGTATTTAATTAGAGTTCAGTAAGGTCCAGTCAGAGGAGGTTTCCTCAGGCCAAGGTCTGGACCGTCATCATTTCTAACTTGTGTTGTTCAGTGGTGTGTCCTGTTTACTGAAGCAGCCTAGTATCAGCATCTTATACCATCAGCTACTGAAACACCAACACATCACACATACCGTTCAGTATATTTTAGTATATTTACTGTGTAAATGCTGAACTGAATAAATTATTTATAAAGCGCCAAATAAATGTTGTTTTTTTAAACAAAAGAGCATCTTAAAGTGCTTATTTATAGAGAAAGTAAATAAAACGTGCGTCTTCTTGTAAACTCAGCTTCACAGATTGACATGTTGGTTTTAGATAGCTAGACGAGCAGGTCCATTCCAGAACCGTTCCTGTTAAACAGTCAGTGTTCGCTGTTGACTTTTCTGTTTTAGAGCACGTTATTCTTTCTGACTCGCTTTAGTCTCCGGCTGCTGCTTCTCGCTTCGCACCTCACATGTGTGCACGCGCCACACACCCCAATGTGCACAGATCTGATTGGCTGAGGAGCCTTCTGTGATCTTACAGCGCATGCGATTGGTTTCTGAGTTCACTGCACTGTAAAGCCCATATACCGTAAAGACAAGAAAAGCTCCGCCGCTTAAAATAAACACAGTCAAAATGAAATCATTCTTAATAGTTTATTGGTTTGGGTCCGCATTGGACAATGTCTGGGTCCGGACCATGGTCCACCTATTAATGGCCCCTGGTCTATAGGCTCGTTTGGTGGGATGTATGTAAATATATTGGTTTTTAGTGACATCACAAAAACAGTCAATTCAAAATGACTTGTTTTTAGCAGCTTAGTCTCCATTTATAGTTGATATGCACAAGAAAAAACACACATTTAAGCTAGAGTATATGTGATCGGGTAACTGGAGATCACTCAGGTGAAAACTACTTGCAACAAGCAGAAAAATATTTTGTAACTTCAGACCCCCTGCCAGGGCGGATGAATGAGTATTCAATGAAAATGAGGCTACAACCTGCACAGGAACATGTTTTCCGAGGAGATAAGTGAATTATTCACTATAGTCATTGTATTTTCATTAGTATTATCTTGATTTTTCTTTTGGGACACCTATGTGTGGAGCTGGACCTTCTTTTAGAGACTGTGTATGTGGCATTAACATGTAATACCTATGACATGGTCTAAAGAATGCCCACAAAATATGACCCAATGTGTTTCAAAACATTTTTCCAGACTTTAGATGGAGACTCCCAGCAGTGCACCGACACCATACTGCAGTGTTGACAGAGAGTAAGAAGACACAGTAAACACTGTGCTTATAAACAAGTGTTCTTTAATGAACCTGACAGCAGTGAGACAGCTAGGATAGCAGGCAGGTCTTACAACTCTCCCTGACGGCAGACACCAACACTGCACCACTACCCCACTACTCCACTAAACAGCTCCACGGCCCAACAAGCAACAGCACAAGCAACACATCTACACATTTTTAATTTAACAGTCCCAACTGTTACATACATTGAAGTTTTTCTTATTAGATCTGCAGCGCTTTCCTGTGGGGCTCCACACTTATTGCTCTACACGGTCAAGCCTTCTGTGTGTCTACGACCAATTAATCCAGTAGTGGGGACACTATTAAAGTATTTTCTTCCTGAATCAGTGATGCTAATTCTTTTAATTCTGACAACACGAGTCTTACTTTGTGCAGCTTTACTGATTTTAGCATTTCAAAACTTCACCAGTGTTTACATATTACAGAAAACGTGAGAAAAATGTGTTTCTATGATATAATCCTTTAAAAGTTAATATCCCCTCTCTAAAAGACTGGAGTTTGTAAAAAAACTAGGGAAAAAAACAACCAAAAAAAGAACAGAAAGGAAAGAAGAAGGAGCACGGAGTCAGCTGGACGCGCTCATTATTCTGTCTTGATGTCTTCCATAATTGCCAGAGTCTGCAGCTACATGAGCTGGATCCATACTGCAGCGTAATGGCTGGTATGCTGGCTTGTGGCCCTGATTTGCAGTTTCCCGAGTCGTCCGTGGCTGCTAAAGCTCTGTTTGAAGCGCGGCTCCAGTCTGAGGCAAGCAGATACATAAGGCCTTCTCTAAACTCTAAAACGCTTCTCCTTCCTGACAGAACTGCGCTGGTTTTTTATTTATTTATTTTTTTCTCCCCAGCAGCCAATCCAACTCCTCAGCAGAGAGCAGCCTGGAGCTTAGCTGTACAGCACTGATGGAAAGCCTCCTGGCTTTGATGATTTTCACTTTCCTCTTCGTCCGCCGAGCACAAAGCAAAAGACAGCGCCGTGTCAGAGCTAACAATGAACAAAACAATGCTTTGTTTTGCGCCCGCATCGGGAAATATTTGTTAACATCAGGTAGTGGCACGCTATGGCGAATGGACTGTATCATAATTACACTTCTCTGAATATAGACCCGGCTGAAGTGTCCTTTTGTCTACTCGTCTTCGTAATTCTCCAATGACGCTGATTGCCACTCACATGCGATCGAGGGTAATTGTAGATTATTAGCGGGGGTCTTATTGTGCTTTAAACATAGGCTCTTTGATCATGCATGTGCTGAGAGAGCTACAGCCATGTCTGCAGAACAGTGCAGAGACTATGCATGCATCTCTTGAAGGGGGAGGAGTATCTCAGCACCTGGAGGCCAGGCTGCATGTGTGCAGGAGGGGGTGGAGGTGGGAAATGGGGCGGGGAAAGTACAATTTCCCAGAGGGAAAGAGGCCAATCTGTGTTTCCACACACGCAGCCATCACACGAACAACCTCGGAGCCAGCAACTCTTGGCTGGAATCGCCGCGCTCTCCTGGGGCCGCAGATACGGGAATTACACACCAGCGGAAATCTCTTTCTTACACTATCTCACACTGCCTCACTTTGCCACAGGAAGGAAGGATGTGCCGTGCTAGACGCACCTGCATGTGGCTTTTCCATCTAAAACAGGCCCCCCGTTCACACCTGGCGATAATATATGTCTTGGGTTAGTGGTCACTTGCCTTCTTCCTAGGTATCCTGCAAAATCTAGTTCTGCCACACCTGCTCCAGCTAATTAGTGTACCTGATTGATTATGTCAGATGTGTAGGTGTGTGCTAAAGGGAAGGGCCAGCATGTTAGATGTTATAGTCTAAGCATCCTTTTGTGTGCATGGTAGTGTTTAGCAGTGTTCACATTAGCCATTAAAGGTAACTCCAAACTTTTCTGGGTATTTTGTAGTTAAACTATGCAGTTTCTTTGCCTTCAGTGACATCATTAAGTCGCCTGTATTGTAGGACAGACATTTGTATGATTTTCCAAACTATAAACAACATAAATTTACATCTTGATGGATGAGCTAGTGTTTAATAAGTGTTTGTATAAATGCTTTTTCTGGCAGCTCATGATAGTTGCAGCTGCACTGTCTATTTTAATTGGCACGGCCATCTTTGCAAAGAGGTGTGAATTGTTATCAGTCCTCGTTATTGCTCGCTAGCAGCTCAACAGAGGGTCACCACTAGACGGCCTCCTGAAAACATGTTAAACAACTGCATCATCACAGCCAGGAGGAGACAGATATCAGCATTTGCACTAGCCATTCAGGCCACCAAGCCAATGAATCGTCTAGTCAAATTTAAAGCAGTAGCACGACTAAGTCAGGAGAAAATCTGTTCTATATGCACTGCTTCAAGAGAGGTCTCCAAATCCTTAACACTATGTTTTTACAAGTTGTTATCATTAACATATCTGAAGTTGCAGTTAAAGAGAAGAAATATACTTATGCACACCCGTTTTCAGTCTAAAGTTATAAAGTTTAAAATAAGAACTGAAACTGATTTTCATTCAGTCAGTTCCTGTTTAAACTGCATAGGGAAAAACAGCTAGGGGTCCCGAGCAACAAACAACAGCGACCCCTAATCAAAGTTATGTTAGCAACCCATGCAACCTGGACATCTGTACACAATCACACTCTGTATGCAAATTTACATGGTAACTGTACACAAGAACATTTACCACAAAAAATGATCACATGTGGTGAAACATGGATGTGCCAGCTGTTAACAGCGTGATATCTGTCCACTTGTAATCAGATCACGTGACAGATGTTAACACCTGGTATGAACAGGGCCTCAGAGTCGGGCTGGGACTTGCTCAAAACGTTCCAACAAATTAATATTGATTTCAATACCAGGATACAACAATCACTTGCCTAGCTTTTTGAACAAGCATGCTTATTGGTGCATCAGCGCTGATAAGATTGACTATTTTACAGGGACCTCCCAGGGAATTTTTCAAATTTCCTCCATTAATAAATGGTTGAGCTGCAAACAAAGTCAGTTCAGAGTAGATTCAGGTGGTATACTGTAGAGAGACTTACTGACACTTTTCAGCGCTGGTGATATGAACCGGGGGCCCAACTAAACCATGTCTACAACTCAAATATATACCTTTTATTTGCTATCCAAAACAACCAACGAACATATACATGTCTTGTGATTTTTGTGTGTACTGTTAATAAATGTTTGAAAAATATTAATTAATTAAAAAACTAAAAGTCTGTATTGCCACTTGACTCCTATGGGATCTTAGGTCCCAACACAATATCTACATTTCAGTGTCATGCATGAAACCGAGTGGTTACATCATCCTGTAAATTAACAAATACACTTCTCACGCAATTATTAGCATGCATAATTAGCATAAGGAGAGAATGAAATAATTACCAAGTAATAATTCCAAATAGTTGCAAAACAATGAACAACATATGAAATGCATAATAATGCTACAGATATGAGAAGCCATTAGATGGTCTAAAGAGACTATAGACAAGTCTGACATATAACATATATCTTTTTCAGTCGTGACTATTTCAGAAGAAATTAATTTATTTGTAAATGTATGTGGAATACTGGAAGTCATTTATCCTCATATGGACCATGAGCAGGAGCAGTCCAACAAATAATTATACAGTGAAATTCCTATTTTCCCAATTCAAAATAATAAACAAATCATGATGGCTAACGTTTCCACAGAAGCTCTTTTATCCAGTTCAAGCCGAACAGAACTGCCAGAGGTCAGCTTCTTATCCAGTCGGGAGAAGTGCTAGAGAACCGCGGCTCACGAATGGCCCTTTTCACACCTCAGTCATTCAATTTCGCCCAATTTCCACAGTCAACACTCTTTTGTCTGATGCCGAATAGATTCCTTTAGCCTGTTTGTCATTTCAGCCCCCTCATATGATTACTCAACATGAAACCATTACAAGGAGAAGCGCGTTGTCTTGCTTTCTCCCCCTTGTTTTTTCTATTAAATTTCCATGTGCTGCAATTTGCTTCTTTCATTTTTTTTTTCACACAGAGCGCTCTTGTACGGAAATCATAGGCAGTGCCTCAGGACGCTGCTGAACTGAACTGACAGCTCTGAAATGTATGTGCAAAGCACATTATCAGCATCAACGGCGGGAAGAAGGAAATATTCAGATGCAAAGATCTGCTATCGTAAAAAGCAGGCTCCCTCTTTGAAGCGCTTGAGAGTGGAACGCTGTGACGTTCGGCTATAGGGGAAGTCCCTGTTGCCTTCATTACGGCAAATGCAGCGGCGGAGCTCAGAGACCTGGGCAGTGGTGGGTTTCACTGACGCAATCCCCCCGCCTGCCTCCATCTCCTTATAGTTCTCAGCCACGTCTTCTATCTTCTTCTATCTGCCTTGGGTGAATGCCGAGATCACCACTGTGAGCCAATTCCCGAGAGACAGGGAGAGCAGAGAGAGAGAGAGAGAGAGAGAGAGAGAGAGAGAGAGAGAGAGAGATAGCAGAAAGCAAAGAGAAAGAGAGAGACATAAAAGAGAGATGGGAGAGAAAATAAAAGAAACAAAGAGGAGGACTGGCGAGAGAGAGAAAGGGAAAGGAGGAGGAAGCAGAGAGAGAGAAATAAAGAATGATAGATGGCAGAGAAAGAATGAGAGCTGGAAGCAGACAGAAAGAGAGAGAGAAAGAGTTAGAGAGGACAAAGGGAGACAGAGAAAGGAGGGAGAGAAAGAGACACAATAGATGCAGAAGAAAAGAGAGAAATAAAGAGATAGGAAAAGAATGAGAGGAAGCAGAGAGAAAGAGAAGTAAGGACAAAGAGAGTAAGAGAGAGAGAAAGAAAAAGACAGACAGGAGAGAGAGAAAGAGACAGGAATGAGACAGAAGAAAGAGATAAACAGCACATGTGGGAATAGGATAGCGAAAGAAAGGCACCAGAGAGAGAAACAGGAGAGAAAAGGGGGGGAAGCAAAGAGAAAGAGTGAGAAAAAGAGAGAACAACTGCAAGACACAGAGAGACAAGAGTGAAAGACAGAAAGGAGAGAAAGACAGAAAGATAAGAAAGAGAAAGAGAGAAAGAGAGAGAAATAGAGAGGTAGAGAGAAAATGAGAGATAAAGAGCAAGAGAGAGAAAAAGGAGTGAGACAGAAAAGGAGAGAAAAAGAAAGAGAAAAGAAAGAGAGAATGAGACAGAAAGAGAGCACACTAAAGGGGGACATGCAGCTATCTTGTAGCAATCAAGACTGCAATCACCGTAACAACATTCTTACCATCTATTCTCCCACCAAACCTCAGCCTAGCTGCTCTCTGGGGCAGCGTGACCTTTTTAAAGGGTCTGCTTAGGAACACAGCCTAAAGAAAGCTTTCACCTGACATTATCAAGAAGCCCTGTATCCAAAACCACGTTCTCTGGTCACGCTCTTGATGTGGACGTAGAATGGAGAACTAGTCGACTGGGTTTGTAGTGGGAGCTTTGGGAGAAACCGTCATAGTTAGTGATAGTCTGAACTCGTGAACACCTTCAGTATTCGAACCCATTGCATCAGTCATTGCCACAAAATGTTATTTACAGTAAATTCATGTGAGTTAGGAAGTCACACAGTGATCATAACTCAACTTTATATCCCTCAATGCCTCGCCCTGTAGCTGGACAAGCACAACATGTATTTAAAGGAGGGGCAGGTCTGCTGAAGGTCACACCGGAGAAAAGATCTTTGCCTGTTTTAATACAAAACTGAACTGATTGATTTCTCATTAAGCCTTGAGTCCTTGTACATATGAGTTTATAAATCTACCTTTTACTACATATAAACAAGGGGAGGGAGAGAAGGAAGCTGAAGGAGGCTGAAAAGGCTGAAGGAGAACAGTGGAAGAGATCCTAATATCTAGTCTAGTATTTGAATAGAAGTCAGCAAATCAGTGCTTAATACAGACTAGGATAGATGTTTTATGTGCAACACCAAACAGTCATTCGGCCATGGGCATGCAGGAGATGTGGCCACGCAAACAGCGAGCAAGGAGGTCCACAGGGAGCTCTGTAGCAGCAGTGCGAGAGACTTGATGCCTGTGAATGGTTGGAACTGCTATTCTGTGCTGACCTGTGTTGCAGTGTTTGTGTCTAAGCGTGTGGCTATTAACGACCAGCCTGCTATCCTGGATGATTAGCGGTCTGTCCTGCTGCAATGTTCAGTTTAAGACTTGGGGAAGCAAATGATGATAAGGTTTTACTCAGAATCACCACCTCAAGCCAACAGAATATGAACAAAACAACATGCATCCTTATTTATTATGAAATGAAAATAAGCGCATGAAACAATGAACATTAAGAAACAAATATTAGCCAGTTAAGCTATCAGGGAAAGAATCAACTACCTCTTCAACTGTCAGAGAACAGATCTTATTTAATCGTGTAGAGACAGTTTTATTCTGTTTGAAGGTTTTAAAATTTAATAACAACAGAAAAAACCTTCTGTTCCCAGCTACACTAGACATATGTATTGTACTCGGCTGGACTCCAGAGCCGCTTCTAAGTTCACCTTTACCCCAAGAGTCTAAATGACGTTCAGGCTGAGTCAAGACAGACACCTGTTTCTAGTTTGAGACCAGACTCAAGGACTACATCACTACAATGTACAAAAATGACTTCATGTATGCTCGATCCAACCAGTCCCAACACCATTACTCCACTATCTGATACTATTAGAAATTTTTACATACATTTCATTACATTACATTCTTACATCAGCTGCAAATTAAAGTTTGCCAGTCTTATAGAATGACAGCATATAGCCTGACATTATCAAAAAGCTTCATCCCCAGAAAGACATTCTTTCTTTGCTTTCTTAGTGTGGACTAGTGATGAAACACTTACTGGTTTTATGGTAAACTATGGTAAAAATCCAGATGGTTAGTTGTACCATTTCACATTTACTTAAAATTAAAACCATGGTTGATTACCATGTTTTGAAAACTCTTGTTAAATACTGTTCAGCATAATCAAAGTTTAACCACAGTTCCCAACAAGTTTCCTAGACACAGATGCCCAGGCATAGCATGCATTAAAACGTCCTACCGTATAACGTATTTATATGTAGTTCCCCATATAAAACTCCAGGTGTGACGCTTTGATCAAACTAAATCACCTTATCTAAACATACTAACATTACCAGAATTAAAACTGTGAAGCTGGAGTTGGTTTCTTTTTCCCTATTCCACCTTAGTGGAGCAGGTAACGTTACATTCTGACATCTATAATTGTAACAGAGGGGGTTATCATAAGGAAATCAGTTAAATTCAGCTTTAATAAAGTAAATGAAAAAAACGGGCTCAGGCTCAGACTAGCTACTCTGCTGCTACCTGGATAAGCTACATATTTACTGGTAGACTTGCACAGTTTACCTAAGCACACAGTTCTCTTTATCAAAAAACTGTAACTGGTTTGCAGGGAGCTTTAGTCTGGGTGATTGTAACTGGTCCCTGTAACAAAAGGCTATATTGTTGCTACTAAACAAAATAACTAAACTAAAATACACTCTGATGCCATAGAAAAGCTCATCAGTAGTAATGATGAGTTGAATCTGTACTGAATAACCTTACATAATCTTTCAAACAGAGTCACTACGCTATCCACTTGTTAAGCTATGAGGTTTTGACCTTCATGTCCAGGTCCTAGCCTCCAGTGCATTGACTTAATGCGATGTGTGTTGTGACTTGAATATATATCCCAAAACGACTAAATTAACATTCTAGCAATTTCCTCATAATGAGAAAAAGAAGGAAGAAAAACTTTGGTAGGTTTTATGCCACTGGGCTCTAATGTTAGCTATGATAGCTAGTGTTAGCATTAAAGCCAAACTGGCTCTTTGCAGATACCCTTGGTAGGTAGGTTATGGTTTTATGGTCTAGGGTGTTTCTTGCTATAAAGAAACTTCATTGTGTTTCGATAGTCAGGCTTGTTGGTCAAACAAGGGCTGACAATGATGCATCCTTAAGAAGTGGGCTTATAGCATGAAGGACATCCATTAAAGACCCGTTTGGTTTTTGCTAGCGGGTGCTAATGTCAGCTATATTAGCTAGCTAGCTATGATAAGACCTAGAATTGCAACTCACCTTATTAACTGCAGCTATTTCCTCTTTCTTATCAAAGAAAAGCATTAACATGACAACTAACTAGTTTTTAGACTCAAACAACAGGGAACATAGAACTGCTGCATGTTGAAAAAGACAGAACCTCAGCGGCTCAGTAGAGACTTGGGCCTGAATGTATTAACAAGTGTTTTGGAATCAAAAGAATTTAGACCCCTTTAAAACCCACAATGGTGGGTTAAATAATAAATAAATAATGGTAATACTGATAACTGATAACCAAGATTATTTCCCTCACTTTAATCATGCTATTACATTTTCATACAGGTTCACTTCTAGTGTGGACACAGAATGTGGACTGGGTTTGAAGTGGATGGTTGAGGATTTACTACCAATGTTTGGTTTTAATAGGCTAGATCATAATCATTGATCTGTCACACAAAGAGATCTGGTACATCTGTGTGACTGACAGGCAGTCAGTGCTGTGCTCTGGTCCATTTTACTCTGATCCTCACTACTGATGACCCCCAAACAGCATCCGGCAACATTCCACTCAAATGAGCAAGCAGGTCAGTGCAGTTATCCTGCACTTCATATAATCAATGTATGTGTGTGTGTGTGTGTGTAACCAGCATGCTGTTCTCTCCCCTCTGCGTGTCTACATCCTAGCTTGGTGCAGCTAACATGTCTGACCTTGGCTCAGTCCAGTAAGCAATGTCCTTTCCTGAAATCTGGGATTATTAAAGCAAACTTTTTTTTATTAACACAAATTTAGTTATGATTTTTACCCTGGTTTAACTATGAATTGTGAATTGTAAGAGACAATTAAACACAGACCAAGTATAACAAAGGTTTTTGACTTATAGTGATTGATGATTCTTCCCACAGCTAATGCAAAGGAGTGTGAAAAAGGTAAATTCAGTAATTAAATAAAGAAATATGGCAAACAGATATTCACAGCAGAGTTTTTTTTAGCACTTGCATTCATGGAGCGAGCACAATCGAGTGACTGTATAACACAAACTCTAAAAACTACTATACTACTCACATCTCACATACATGACTCTCACCTGAATGTGTTTTCACCCGGTTTCTTCCTGCCAGTTTAACCCTTTTAGGTTGATGATATCGTATACAACATCAAAGAACGTCACTTATAAAAGAATGAATCTTGCTACATGCTAGAGACTGTAATTATTTCCCGGAAGGATCGTGTTTTCCCTTTCCAATATTAGCTCTGGTGCAATCATATCCCTTTCAGAAGCTTTGTAATCCAGCCTTAAACTGCACTGCCTTTTGGAGGAAATTAATACATACATAATAAATCCAACATTGAAAGTCCTCTGTGATTATTTGTATGTTGAAAAGAGTCATTATTGTTGTTAGCATGGATGCTAGCCGTGCACTAATGCCTTGGACAGAGTCTTTCAACCAATCACAGGCTGTGCTCCTGACTTTGAATGTCATGAACTGTTTGTGTAAGGCTTTATGTATGGAGCTATGGAGGCTAACTCTAGCTTATAGCCCCTCATAAGCCTTGTACAAAGCATGTAAACCATTATAGACCTGCCTCAAACTGTGTTGGAATCCTAAGTGATCTCAAGTAGTCTTGCTAATGTGGTTTCTGGCACTGTATGAGATTCTGTCATCTAAATTCAGCCTGCAAGGTCCATGTATACAGATGTTATACTGCATTGGTGCTCAAGCTTGATCCTGGTGATCTACCACCCTGGAGGGTTTAGCTCCACCTGGTAGGGCTCCTGAAGGGCTTGATTAACTTTTATATAGGCAGAACCTGCCAGTGGGTCTAAACTTTTTAAGACTGGATTTTAGGGGTTTCATTTGATCAGCTGTGTTTGAGTAGGACTTAACTCTGCATGGTTGCTGATGACCAGGAGTGGATGTGGGTCAGAAACCACATAAGCAAGTCTATTTGAGAACGCTTAGCAACACAGTTTGGAGAAGATTTATGCATGTGGTTTGCACGATGCTAGAGGCTGAAACTTTTCATTGTTTAAATTGCTGTGCAGTACTAAAGAAGCAAACTTCAACCACTGATCAGCTGATTGACTACATTTAGAATAATCTAAACCACAGACACACGCACAGAGCTGGAGAGTTTGTTATCTTTAGTAGACGGACTTGGCCACACTGTCAGGATTCTGCTAGTTGCATTATGATTGGATATCCTTATTTTCCTGTACACGCACTTCCATTTAGTCTCAGCCACAGATGCTAAATCATGATGACTGTTTATATTATTTACAAAGTTGCCTCCTTCTATACGTCATGTCAAATAGCAGTCTTGGTTGTTGTGCATGTCATTTGGAGATTCTTGAACACATTAATTGGCAAAAGCGAGAATACATGTAGAGTAATACAAAAACTGTGTAATATAATTTTTTGGCAGAGGACAGAGTGACCAAACTGTTATTATATTTGGTTCACAAGATTGTACATGGATTCCAGGTAGGAACTGGTAAACCTGTGCTCTAGTCTTCATGTCTCTAGCATGTATGTGTCCCGCAGGCTGAGTAAACTGGCTTTTGCTGTAATTCATATGATCCCTATGGGGAATAGAATGATATATGATCCAATGAAAGCGTTCTGGTATTGCTTTTCCTCTCAACCGCCTCACTCTCAGCGCGCTTGACTTCATCTCCCACGTTGCCCCTGGGAGGAGAAAGATGGACTAGGCTTTCCCCTGAACCCTCCCCCTCCTTCACAGCGAAGCCTTAAAGATTATGACATAAAAAAAGCCCCGGCACTGCTGAGGACACGGTGGGTGAGGTGGGGTGAAGGAGTAGCTCAGATTCATAAAGCTTTAATGGGCGCAGTGCAGTGAGCGTTTAGGGACGTTTAGCTGGAGTTGTGTGGATGCAGAGAAGCTGTGTCTGCAGTGTGTGCTGAGGAAAGGTGAGCCATCATATATCGTTGAAGTATAAAACACCTGAAAAAACACAAAATGCAAAAAAGTCTTCCTGGTAAAAGTACTGGTCACAGCAAGGTGTTCATTATCAGTTGTTGTTATTCTCTATCAGCGCATCCTTGCTCAGATACCCTTATTCTGCTCAAGAGAAACTTCCTGTAATATCCTTTGTTCAGTATTGGAGATAACTTTTCCTTGCTTATGCACTAGGTTATGTAAGTTAACACATCCTCTTCAGGGAACACACTTCTGTGCACTTTAATGCACCATTGTAACTCCTTTGCCTAATTTAAGTTACTGGGGAAAAATAAAACATAAAATGTGGCCTGTGTAAATTTTTATGACACATTTTATCCCTTATTTTTTATTGTTTTTTCTAATATATTAAAGCTCCAGGGAAGCTGAAGTGTTTTCTTTCGATTAAAGTTAATCCTGCTCCCCTATCCATCAATCCAACTAGTTATCTACCTGCATGTTTGGTACATTTGAGGTTCATTCACACACCAAATTTTACAGCAGGGTGAGTTGTGTGTGTATTCTGAAAAGCCATAAAAAATGTGTTTCATTTATGGTGAATTTACAGAGCGAGTGAATGATAGAAGGGGAGTCAATGATGGAGCACGAGTCAGTGATAGAGGGTGAGTCAGTGATGGAGGGAGAGTCAGTGAAGGAAGGCGAGTCAGTCATACAGAATAAGTCAACAATAGAGGGTAAGTCAATGATGGAGGGCTGCCAGTGATGTAGAGTGAGTCGGTAGAAGAGGACGAATCAGTGGTGAATGAGAATTCAGTGATGGAAGGTGAATCAGTGATGGAGGGTGAATCAGTGATGGAGGGTGAATCAGTGATGGAGAGTGAGTCGGTAGAAGAGGACGAATCAGTGGTGAATGAGAATTCAGTGATGGAAGGTGAATCAGTGATGGAGGGTGAATCAGTGATGGAGGGTGAATCAGTGATGGAGAGTGAGTCGGTAGAAGAGGACGAATCAGTGGTGAATGAGATTTCAGTGATGGAGGGTGAAGCAGTGATGGAGGGTGAGTCGGTAGAAGAGGACGAATCAGTGGTGAATGAGAATTCAGTGATGGAAGGTGAATCAGTGATGGCGGGTGAATCAGTGATGGAGGGTGAATCAGTGATGGAGAGTGAGTCGGTAGAAGAGGACGAATCAGTGGTGAATGAGAATTCAGTGATGGAAGGTGAATCAGTGATGGAGGGTGAGTCGGTAGAAGAGGACGAATCAGTGGTGAATGAGAATTCAGTGATGGAAGGTGAATCAGTGATGGAGGGTGAATCAGTGATGGAGGGTGAATCAGTGATGGAGAGTGAGTCGGTAGAAGAGGACGAATCAGTGGTGAATGAGATTTCAGTGATGGAGGGTGAAGCAGTGATGGAGGGTGAATCAGTGATGGAGGGTGAATCAGTGATGGAGGGTGAGTCGGTAGAAGAGGACGAATCAGTGGTGAATGAGAATTCAGTGATGGAAGGTGAATCAGTGATGGAGGGTGAGTCGGTAGAAGAGGACGAATCAGTGGTGAATGAGAATTCACTGATGGAGGGCTGCCAGTGATGGAGGGAGAATCAGTGATGGAGAAAGAGTCAGTGATGGAGGGCAGTGGAGAATCAGTGATACAGAATAAGTCAGTGATGGAGGGCAAGTCAATGATGGAGGATGAGTCAGTGATGGAGGGCAAGTCAGTGACGGAGGGCTGCCAGAGATGGAGGGAGAATCAGTGATACAGAATAAGTCAGTGATGGAGGGCAAGTCAGTGATAGAGCGCGAGTCAGTGATGGAGGGCAAGTCAGTGATGGAGGGCTGCCAGTGATGGAGGGAGAATCAGTGATGGAGGGAGAGTCAGTGATAGAGCGCGAGTCAGTGATGGAGGGCAAGTCAGTGATGGAGGGCAAGTCAGTGATGGAGGGCTGCCAGTGATGGAGGGTGAATCAGTGATGGAGGGAGAGTCAGTGATGGAGGGCTGCCAGTGATGGAGGGTGAATCAGTGATGGAGGGAGAGTCAGTGATAGAGCGCGAGCCAGTGATGGAGGGCAAGTCAGTGATGGAGGGCTGCCAGTGATGGAGTGAGAATCAGTGATGGAGGGCAAACCCGTTGTTTTAGCATATTTCTTTTTTTCAGTTTAAACTCAGCAAAAATAGAAATTCTGCTCCAAGACAGATATCTGTTATATTGAAGTGTGTCCCTGTAAAGGACACGTAATCCTTATTTACTGTTAGAAAACGAAAAAGATCTCTAATTTCAAGATTGCCTCCTTCTATACGTCAGGACACGTAGCAGGCTTTTTTTTACAGTCATAGCTAACTTTAACTGTGCTGATATACAGGTGAGCTTCAACTGAAAAAATATTTAGTTTTTAGTGTCTACTTCAGATACAACAAGGTGTTCATTAAATAAAAGTACCAAAATACATTTGTGCTAAAGAATATGTCAAGGTGTGGCTGTTCAAGAGCAGAGATAGGTCAAGGTGCAAAACACACAATAACAGTAATTGCATATTGAAAACATACACATGGTCCTGAGTGAAAGTGAGCAAGAAAAGAGTCTGATGGTGACCAGCGATGCAAAAATGATTATTTCCATCAGCTTAGACAAAGAACCCTGACTTTATCTAGTGCATACATATGGACAAAGATGTCAGTGATAATACACAGTGTCTGTGTTGAAAAATAAATAAACAAACAAATAAATGAACAAATAAATAACCTTATAGTGAGGCGTATGTGGAGTCACGCACACAGAACTGTTATACACTAAATACATCAAGGAATAGCTAATTTGTGTTTCAACTTTGTTTATTCTAGTTATTTTATATTCTATTTTTTATTGTAATTTCATCCATTCATCCATCCATCCATTTCCTTGAGTCTAAGATTTTAGGGTGCAAACTTTTTAGCAAAATCAAAAGTTGCTCAAATTTTCACCTCCGAGATACAGAACCACAAGCAGATACACCAATAACTTGACTTCCTTTCCTTTTGAGCTATGAAATAATATTTTAGTTCACTTTTCCCCGTATAATAACATCAGTCAGGCAAAACCAGATGAAAGCAGCAGTGAAGGCCTCTTCAAAACAAATGGACAATGGGCTACACAACTACAGTCTACCTTCATCCATGACAACTGCAAGACTCTTTGATGTTTCTGTGTTTGTCTACTTCAGGAAATAGAACAGTTTGTCTAGGAAAGCAGAAATGGAACCGAATGATGACATTATTCATTTATCTCCTGTAAAATTTGGTGATGTCATAAAAAGAGTCTACACCAGTCCTCAGTTGAAAACTCAAACTATAAATTTAAGGTTTCTAACCCTGAGCTGTCTGTTCCTCTGACTCACAGCAAAGCTCAACATGACTGCTCCGTCAATACTAACGGACTTACACTTCACATGAGGAAGAACAGCAGTGGTGGAGCTCAGATCTCCTCTCTCAGAGAAACAACACTATGACGATAGTTGGAGTGTCCTGGACCAGATGGGTGACCCAAACAGTGCATTATATGTATTTCTCTATAGGCACCAGTTCACTTTAAAATAAATTCTGTATAGATGCCACCGTTCACTACCGCCCCTTTCAGTGGACGCTTCTTAAAAAAACAAGATGTGTGAGTGTGGAGAAGCTTTTCAGTGTTTACGTAACCTCTAAAGTAGCTATGTGAGTTTTATTCAAGGTTTTTTATAGAACCACAAATACCAACAGAAAAGTAGCAGGTTGAAGTTGAAATGTGAGAAATAATAAATAAATGAAACATACATTTCAATAAATTCATAATTATTGTTTGTACGTCTTGCATGTATCTGAACAGATGACTATTTTTAATGATAGTATGTATTATTGAGACCAGCAACAGACAGAACTGATTTTTACATCCTTTGAGAATCAACGGAGAATCAGAGAGAGAGAGAGAGAGAGAGAGAGAGAGAGAGAGAGAGAGAGAGAGAGAGAAAAGGAGAGAACAAAGGCAGAAAGAAGAAAGAAAAAGTAAGAAAGAACAACAAAGAAACAGAAAAAGTGTTAAAGTGAGAGGAAAAAGTAACAGAGAGAAAGTAAAGCAATAGCAAGTGACAGTGACAGAGAGAGAGAGAGAGAGCTAGTAACAGCGCAAGTGAGAGCAAGTGACAGCGACAGATAAAAAGAGAAGGAGAGAAAGAGAGAGAGAAAGAGAGAGAGAGAGGAAGTCAATGAGTCTGCCTTACATCACTCTAGTTTTGGCTTACTCAGACTCCAGTGTGACTAATGCTTGAATGCAAATGGATAAACGAACACTTGTCAGTGGCATTTGGAAAATTCGTCATCACAGACATTAATGGAAAGAGAGAGTGAGAGAGAGAGAGAGTGAGAGCGAGAGAGAGTGAGAGCAGGAGAGACAGAGAGACAGAGAGAGCAAGAGAGTGAGAGAGAGAGACAGTGAGAGAGAGAGAGGTGCGTCAATGAAGCACAATGAGAACACCTGTACGCTGGCCCCCACCTCCTCTGTCCCCAGCTCAGCGTCATCCCACCACTTACCTGCTAAATGTCACGATGGTGACAGTCTTACTCAACACTACTCTGCTTTAAAAGACTTTACGCCGAAACATCTGAATGCGCGCACACTGTGGGAGGAAGTGCAGCGAACCTTGATGGAGCAGAACAAATACTGGAGCCCACTGTCACCACTACACTGCATGTTTACCATCACACACAGTGGTGACTTCTTTTCGCCACCAGTCTTGATCTGCATCGTTTTTATTCCAAGTAAATCAAATATTAATATTATTTAAAAGGGCTACAATAAATCACTTTGTGTTTTTTATTTTAGTTTGTACATATTGCTCTTTAATCTGATATATATATATATATATATATATATATATATATATATATATTTTTTTTTTTTTTTTGGAAACTTCATAAAATAACACCTTTACAGTGTCTTGAATGCACTAACCATAAATTGAATGCTTCTCTTATAAACAAAGTATTCAAGTGTGTAAGCACTGCCTTCACATTTTACCTAGTTTTATGTTTTGATCAAAAGTGGTTTACTTAAACACTGAACTGATCACTTCCAACTCAAAATACTTCCTCACTGCAGGGTTTAAAACTATATGGATCTGAACATGTGCAAATTGTGGATACCGTCTGCCCCTGGCACACGCTGAGCTAAACAAGACGTTCTGCAGGGCTGGAATCAGATTGGGGGTAACACAACCAATAACAAGTCATTAAAAACACTTGATAAGCTCCAATATTGACCTCTCAGATCAGATCACAACATCATTTGTTAACATACATACTATATTCTACTATACTGCTTTATAGGATAAACTGCTTATAGTGTTTAATGTCATCAGTAAGAGAACTGATTTCACACATTACTTACATTCTACATAAAAGGCCTTCTTGTTGGAAGAGATTGGTCCTTTTTCTCTTTCTCAGAACTTCTTTCTGCTCAGTATAAAGCAGTGATAAGAGTTTGTCACACCACAGAAGAAAAATTACCATTAACAATCCAGCGATATTTACCTGATTTAAAAAATTACCAAGTAAATTAAATTAGATATGGACGTCATTAAAAAAAGCAGCAGTCTCTGCTCCGAAACGCTGAGAGCGTGTCCACTGAAGGTCCTGAAATCACGTTTGATCACAGGAAAAGGTGAAGACTCTCTGCAGTGGCAAATACCGCAATAGCCTGAGAAACAGATGCACCAGCTAGCAGCTTTCCTGGACTTGTAAAGTCACCACAGCCAGAATCCAGTCCAGAGGCAGAGGACACTGACGGACCTGAGACTGTTTTTTCCTCCCGTGTATGCAGAGCATAGTTAATGAAAGCTAATGGAGAAATGGTAGCCTGTAGCCTGTTAGCCCTCTTCTTACTCTTGATTTTTTTTCCCATTAAGTTATAGTCCTAGGGGATTGGTCATGCTAATTTGGCCCCAGTGTGTCACTGAGCCATCATATCAGGCCCACAACACAAAAATGATAAAAACTACACAATTCAGTACTACATAGTAGTGACAAGTCTCTGAAAATCCTATACACGACCAGAAGAAACCATTACAATAACGCTATGAAGAGTTTCTGGGGGGCTGTGAGCTTGCAGTACCATCATACGTTTCTGCAACCACATGTACAGATGTGATATATTTAGGGGTGTAACAAGCACAACACAAGCACAAATAAGAGGCATTTGTACTCGACAAACTCTTTTCTTGTCTTTGCATTTCCTGTATTGTGTTTTTTCCTAATGGGGCAAGCAAAGAACAAATAAGTCACATAATAGCACAGCTGCGTATTAGTGGCGGCCTTTTCAAAGTTTTGTGCATGAACAAATCCCCTGAAGAGGAAATGTAATGAAAACAGACAGGACTGACGGATAGATCGAGGAACAGGGAGGAGATGAGGTGGTGGTGAGGTGCGAACACTTCATCACAGGAGATAGCAGGGAGAGATTTTTAGGATGTTCGTTCAGAACGACAGGAATCTCATCCCCCCAAAACATCCTTAGTTCCCTTTTGTTCAGCTTATAAATTAATATCCAAAAATTTTAAACTATTATTTCTAATGAAGATGTGTACGCTGTCACTTACATATCGTGACTTCCAGCACTGCTCAACGTCTTTGAGCATCAAACAGTCAGCATTTTGCTATTACTGCATCAAATTAAACCCAATGGTATGTACTTATGGCTTAAAATGTAAGCAGAGAAAAGATATTCATCCAAAATCTTTACATTAACAGACAAATGCTAAATGTCCTTTCACCTATGAGCTAACACCTCATATTGATTATCTGATGTCCTCACAATGTTTCCAAGAATGTTGCCATGCTACACAGTCATATGCAAACACCCTCCCACCAAGTATTTCCCTGATTTTATAAGTCAACACATAGCAGAACACACATAAATATAGAATTATTCTGCAAATGCTTTGTATATTTAGAGTTTAACATATTGGCAAATCTGTGGAATGTGCCATAACATTTGCAAAGATCACATTTAGATGTTTATTCCTTCCAAATTTAGCAAAACAGCCAAACAGGAATTCAATAAAACATGTCATTTGACCAGGAGCACCCAAACTTATATGATTGTAATAGACATCTGCCTACCATATTGTCGCTGTCCAATGAAAAAGAAGTATCTCTAAAATCGCAATTTTACAGGAGAGACCAAAAACATACTTAACTTTCAAGGTAAGTCAATGGAACCAGAATTTTTTCCAAGCCGTTTTGGAGCTCTTCTATTGGTCCATTTATCACAAAATGTTCAAGCAATGTAAACGACTATCGGCGTGTGACATCAAATGATGTAGAAAACTAAAAATTGAAAAAAATGGAGATACATGATTTTCATTGGACAGCAATGATATGTATGTTAACAATATATTGGGCATCTTAAAAATTATCCCTGCTTTTAAAAGACCAGCGCCTGATTAAGTTGTCTACTTACTTATTGAATTACTTTATTTTAGTATTTTCAGTGTTTACAGATTTATGGATTTGTAAACTGCAATGAAAGGAAAGGTAATTATCACAATACTCAACTTTGAGGTACATACCTAGATTGTAATAAATGTTGAAATTCTTTTAAATGTTGAAAACACACCATTTGTCAGTACATACTAAGTTTCATCATTGTAAACAATTTCTGCAAACAATGGATGAACCAGGATATACGCAGACCTCAATGATGTTCAGACAATGATGATTAGAACAACCAAGCATTTGTGTCGACCAACATCCTGTTATACTCCAGACCTCCATATCAGCCATCAGGTATCAGACTGTATCATATTATATATTTATTTCACAGATGTATCTGTATAACTGTATGTTATACTATACTGTTAACTGTATTTAATAATGACAATACTATTTATAGTTATTATTACAGTATGCCTATTATATTATACATCATGTATACAGTCTATTATAAAGTCATATAAACAGTGCTGCTGCTTTGTATTGCATATTTGCAGTGCCGACTGCATAACAGTGTATTTGCACTACCAAAGTCTACACTGTTCACACTGGTTAACTGCACTACTGCCATCACTCTCACATACACACTGTAAGAATGTTTCTTTTACTATTTTGTATGTACTATTTATGTTATATACTATCTTTATTGTGTTGTAACTGTCTTGTTTTATCTTACCTTGTGCACTTGTGGAATAGCTACCGAATGCCTTGAGTTTTCCTCTGGGACCAATAAAGCATCCATCTACCTATCTATCTATCTATCCTCTCAGTGATGTAAATGTATTGTCATATTAAAGCATAGCAGATTTCTTTGTTAGTGTTAGGATGGCATGTCAGCTGAGCCTTAGCTTAGTGTTTTAATAAGGCATCTGTTCTAAAGGTAATCTGGTTTGTTTCAGGTCGGGTCAGTTCATTCACCAAAACAATCTGTTGAAAAAGGGGCTACTCGTTTATGAACAGCACATCGTCACCCTAAAGACTAAAGACTAATCAGTCAGTATAACTATCCTTAAAGCCCTCGTATTTCAGTACTCAGTAATGTACGCGCTGTTTTGCTTCACTTCAGCCAGCGCTGAAACGAGCAGATTAGCACTGCACCGATGTTTGCCTACGTAATCATATTCATACATATTCATACGTTCCATGAATGAGGATAAATAGTAGCGGAAGTGCCTGAGACGGCGTTTCCATAGAGCTGCTCGTTTCTAAGAGGCGCATGCTTCAGTGCAGCACTCTGACTTTCAGGTCTGCTATCCTCCCCATCGCTCTCTTTTTTACTGACACTGTATAAACACTGTTTCGTCAGTTCTTAACAAACACTGTTCTCTCTCTCTTTCTCTCCTTCAACATTTCTATTGCTTTACTAAATGGCTGAATGCCAGGGTGTGCCTTGCAGGGGAATGCTGGCCCATTTCTCTTTCTCTCTCACTCACTTTCTCTTTCCTCTCCCTCTCTCTCTACTTCTGTCTCTATCACTCTTTCCCTCAATGTTTCTCTCTCGCTCTGTCACTCCCTCTATATGTCTCTCCACCTCAGTCTATCACTCTCTGTCTTTTCTCTTCCCTCCACCCTTCTCTCTTTCTCTCTTTTCCCCTCTTGCCCTCCCTTTCTTTTTATTTCTCTCCGTTAAAGCCCTTGCTGTAATCTTTTCCCATGTCTTTGCCTTTTCTGCTCTTTCTATCACTGTCTTTGTCTTCCATCCGTCCTTCTTATTCACCCCATGCCTCTCCTCCCTCCTCTTATCGGTTCCTTCCATCTCTTCCTTTGTGACTCCATTTTTCACCCTCTATCGCTCTCCTCCACATCACTCTTCTCCCCCTTTTCTCCGGGAACGGTTCTCTCTATCTGCCTTCCTTCCTGCTCACCTCTTTTTCAGTTTGCATTCACTCGCCTTCCTCCAGAGAATTCACTATTCATCAATCTTTATTCATTTATTTATTTATTTGCTTATTTATTCACTTACACACTCCCCTCCCTAGAATTGCATTCGAGAAAGAGAGAGAGAGAGAGAGAGAAAGAGAGATAGGGAGAGAGAGAGAGAGGGAGAGAGAGAGAGAGAGAGAATCTGGGAATCTATTAAACCTCACTCCAGTTCTGAAGCAGGAACTCACAGTGTTACTGTAATTTCATGACATCTAAAGCAGCGTGGGAACAATCAGCCCCGCGTGTGGTAATCTAAATAACACACAACACGGTGGAGAGCGCTAACAAAAACCACAGGACTCAAAATATCCCCAGAGAACGCAGTATGGTCGGGGTTAGCATAAGCAATGCAGTGACAGAACGCCTGGAGGATTCTTTGGTGCTTTGCAAAGAACCACCTTCGCATTCCCAAAGAACCTTTCAATGAATAAACTCAAGGAATACTCAAGGAATACAGTTTTCAACCTGAACTTTATCTGATATGTCTGTAACAAACATTTGCTAACCCTACTACACAAAATCCACTCTCACTGTACTTAAAGACAAACCCATAGACTCCAAACTCACACTTATACACCGGCCAGCCATTACATTACAATCACCTTCTTGTATCTACAGCCATTATCCATCAGCTCCTCTTACCACACAGGAGTACTTTGTAGGTCTACAATTACACACTGTAGTCCATCTGTTTCTCTGTATACTTTGTTACCCTGTTCGTAAATGGCCAGGACCCCCACAGGACCACCACAAAGCAGATATTATTTGGGTGGTGGGTCATTCTCAGCACTGCAGCGGCACTCACATGCTGGTGGTGTGTTAGTGTGTGTTGTGCAGGTACGAGTGGACCAGACAGCAGCACTGCTGAAGTTTTTGACCACTGTGTCCACTCACTGTCCACTCTGTTAGACACTCATACCTTGTTGGTCTACCTTGTACATGTAAAATCAGACACGATAGCCCAGTTTTTACTAACTTCAGCAGTTATTTTGGTCATCCTCAGTGGTCAACGGACACTCCAGCAGCAACCTCCAACCTCCAGGACACTCCAGCAGCAACCTCCAACCTCCAGGACACTCCAACCTCCAGCAGCACTGCTGTGTCTGATACCAGCACAACACACACTAACACACCACCACCATAATAGTCTGTAACTGTAGAAGTGCAGCTCTGTGGTAAGTGGTTAGAGTTAAGCCTGGTCAGTGTAAACCAATGGGCAAGGACTCATTCATCATCTTCATCTTGCAAGGTTTTTTCTGTTTGCAAATTTGTCCTGGCGAAAGGTTCTAAGAGAAACTCTGCATTAGATTTGGTTGGTGAATGAGACCCAGTGCATTGCGAGGCTTATTTCCCACAAGACCATATCCTATATTATTTCCATATTTTATTCATAGTTCTTTCATTTATTCATTAAGATCCACTTATCCCATCTGCGTCTGGTTTAAAGTACCAAAAACAGCCAGAATTAATTTTTACACTAGCATTTTCCAACCTTTTCTTAACCAGGCAGCCCAAATCTGATGTTTGGCATATTCAGGTTGTTACGAACACTTTGCAGATAGGATGGTGACAAATCCGAGCTGGTCACTTACAAATAAGTGTGTGGACAGTCGCTTATAAAGATCTATGGGAAAAGTTTAAGTAAGGAAAGTACCGTGCCTGAGTGGTGGTAGCGTCTATCACTAAATCCTTCTCCGTATCAGGGGTACGTTCAATCTCAAAACGCTGTGTACAGTTTCCAGGTAATATGACATAGGACTGGCTTCGAGGTACGTCTTCTCTCATTTGCTGGGTGTTTCAGAGTTGTTATCCAATCCCCCCTATTAAAAAAAACAGTGCCCACAATGGACTATAATAAATGAATGTGGCCACTGCAGCAACTACTGAAGACGTTGGAAAACACATTTGTCCAAAGACTTTGTCCAAAAAACAAACATTGAAAAGGATGCCAAGAATGGTTCATGATGCTTTATCATCAAGTGACTCAATGCTTTCACTTGTTGAATTATAGTTTCTAGAATTAATTCTTTTGTTAGCTTTAATTTGGCCAATATGCATACTCTCAGTTTTCAAACAAGTACATCTGCCCTGAACATCTTCACTTGTAAAAGAAACAGAACAATGCCAGCAGATGTACTCCTCTACAAGCTTCTAGATTTTCCATACTCCTCCTGAACTTTTAGTCTGTGGAAACAAGCATTATAGACGCAACTAAGCAGCCAGATCTGAAAGTTTGACAGATGTAGCAACAATAACAAAGGCAGTTGAACTCTCTCGGATTTTTGCAAACACTCATTTAACAGGCTGTTTTTGTCACCATGCCTTAATGACTAATATATCATTGCTGTCAGAACAAAGCCTTGTGTCTCTATCTTTATTGTTTCTTTTTATTTTTTGTTTTACATCATTTGAAAATGCCATGTCAAAATTTGATGGTGAATGGAGTGACGGAAATTATCCACAGCGATCTTGTTACAATAACTTGCAGAGAAATACAGTGTTTAATACATTTGTTCTCTTGTGAAGTCTTTTCTTTTTGGAGGTTTTGTTCTGACAGCGCTGATATGCAAATGAGCTCTGCTTTGATTGGCTTCCCTGTATTGGCGCATTCAAAAAGCAGACTGGGCTGAAACACTCTTTATGCCTTCAACGTGAAAAGATGAGGCTAAACTGTGATGAGTAAGTGAGATCACAAGATCACTAAGATGAAACTGAGCAAAACATGCTTATATACAGTACTGTGAAAAAAGTACTCAGCAAATAAACACTCAATTTAAAAAGTCAAATAGTCAAATAGTATTAATACATGTCAGTGTTGTTTGCAGTTAATATCGTAGACCTGCTTTTACTACACAGTACTTCATTAAGCTAAATCAAGATTGCTGCTGAAGGAACTGAATACATTCATACACTGTCTGGGGCGTCCAGGAGAAATCTGGAACTACACTTTGTTCCACAAACTGGCGCACAAGATATGACCTACTTTTTTAGATTTTAGATATAAGATATTTATGATACTTTGTGTTGTATTTCTGCTTATTTTCATCTGTTCTAATGATATCTGGTGTTCTTAGTGGTGATAAAACACTTACTGCTAAGATAAAGTCTGTATACTAACGTGTGGGTACTATATAATATACATTACGTGAGTATATTGTTAGATATTATATTTTTTTTTTGTGATCAATTTTTTATTATGTTTTAACAAAAGCAGTAACTAGTACCACATAGACGCACAACACAAATCTAAAATATGCACATACACCAGAAATACCAACACAAGCACAGACAGAACAAAGAACATAACAGGAGCATAAAGTAAGGGGGGGGGGCACCATTAACTCTGGCAGTAGAGAGTTCCATATACATAATGTCCAAGAAAGACAAAATCCAGGCTCTAATTGAGAAAGAATGCGGAGGTTTCCAATGAACTGCGATCATTTTCTTAGCCGCGGTGAGTCCTGGTAATGAATCTTCTCTTTTAGATAAAGGCAGGAGATCTGGGGGTTCTTGGACACAGAGGTTTATGGTAAACTGAGATGTTGGTGCTGTTGTTTCACCACTTCACGCGATCACACAGGTTTGTTGATGGTGGAGTGGGGGGATCCCAGTCTCTCAGGGTGCTCTCATGTCCATGTTACCTTCTGGTTCTCTCCTTTTAGTTTAGGCTGTTATAGTTAGATCTGCCAAAGTCGCCAGCCACACTCTAAAATTCTGAAAATTCATATTCTCTACAGTCATACTCCCGAGCCGAACTAACTTTCTCTCTTTACTCTTCCTGAGGAAATGACTGTCCTCCCGTCTGTTGAACGCTGTTGAAGGACTGATCATCAGGGCCATCACCCCACCATCACCAGCCAGCTCACCTGTCCATCTGTGTCAACTGCTAAACCCTCAGTTACATCACTGTGCCATCCAGGTGCACCCGCATTGAGATAGGATGGGACTGTTTCAGCGCACGCCCACTTTACATAAAGCCTCAGTCATAGACTGCCTCAGTCAGAGACTGCCTCAGTCATAGAATGCCTCAGTCATACACTGCCTCTACCTGTGCAGCTTCTAAAGCTTTGCTATCCAGATTTCAAACAGAGACTCTTTTCTTTGGTATTTAGTTTATTAAACTGTAAATACTGTTTGACCAGAGGAGGATGGGTCTCCCCTTGTGAGTCTGGTTCCTCCCAAGGTTTCTTCCTCCAGTTGAGAGAGTTTTTTTCTTGCCACTGTTGCCTCTGGCTTGCTCACTGGGGGATATATGTTGTAACTGTCTGTTTTCTGTTTTTCTGTAAAGCTTGACTTGACTTGACTGCCAGAATAACACGTTTTTCACTTTTGGATATAGAAAGTTCTGAAAAGTCATTAAACAGCAGAGTAGGTATGGTGGTGGGTATCTCCAGCAAAACAAAATTTGAAAGCTTAGAAGTAAACTTGTCCCAAAATGAATTTACAGGAGGGCATTCCCAATACATGTGAAGAAACGTACCGCAGGCCTTGGTAGAACACAATGTGTACGTAGGGTTGTTAAGAATATTCATAAAGTAAAGTGAGGTAGGTTCTGTGTATATAGTTCCAATGAATTAGCTGGTGGTCAGGGTTCCAAGACTTTTGAATATTAGACAAGACCATAGCCCAGTCAAAGTCATCATCTAAATCAAAGCAGTCCCGTTTCCGAAGTGTGTATGAGGTGAGAGGTAGATATGATAGAAAGCTTCCAATAGAAACCGATAAAGCCTAGAAACCAAACTCCTAGTCATTGTTAGATATTATATGTATTTATTTCCAAACAATCAGGAAAGCACAAACCCCTCTCATGTTCACTGGAGTAAACAAGTAACTAGCTACCACCCACTCCCGGGAGCATGCTTTGTTCTGAAACTTCCATTGAAAAGAATTGTTCATTGAAAGGTTTCTATTGGCTCCGCTTTCTTTAAGATCCTTTTCAACACATTAATTAAGGGCCGTGAAGTACGCTGCAGCGTCAGTAAGGAGCAGGAGGCGCTGTATGTGCAGTTAATGTGAAGTGGACACAGAGGTGGCTCTCCTACTGGC
Organism: Megaleporinus macrocephalus; assembly: GCA_021613375.1. Taxonomy (NCBI): domain Eukaryota; kingdom Metazoa; phylum Chordata; class Actinopteri; order Characiformes; family Anostomidae; genus Megaleporinus; species Megaleporinus macrocephalus. The sequence continues at coordinate 17,640,383 of CM038717.1, read as the reverse complement.
CGCCGCCGAACACCTTAGGGAGCTCTGATTAATTCCACCCACTCTTAAATTAAATCAGCACATCTATAAGAGAGGGAGGGAAGATGCTGGCCTGTGCAGCTCTGTGATTTAACCTCACGCGCGCACACACATTCAGTGCAGAAGACTCCTCCGTCCAAGGATGACGGGTTTTTACAGCATAAGCTGTCACATCTACTCATCCTCAGAGGTGAAACCTTTAACAACGCACACATACACGCCTTGAAATACACAATTCAGTCCTCAAGCACTGCAGGGAAAGATCTTCAGATAAAATGTCATGCTATGAACGTAGCGTTTAGAAAGACAAAACTGGATGCAGCTGATATCATGAGAGGCTATCACCTCAATCACGTATGAGCTGCACTGATACTACAGTGTACACATTTCCTGCAACATGTGATTGATTTCAGTACTTCTTTCAGTCTCTATTACTCACATGTTGTTGCAGCACAGCCAACAACAGTATTAAAGTAATACACTTACAATGTAATAATGAAATAATCTTTAGTTGGTTACTTGATGCTACAACTTTATTAATATTAATTTACATTGATGTTCCTCTGGGATGATTACATGTTCCAGTCTTTAAGGTACTCAAAAATGTGTGAGTGTAGTGATTCTTACTGGTGATACACTGTTTCTAGGGGTGCCTGCATCAAATTTGGGATGTCTATATATATTTAGTTATATATACTACAATTCTTGAGCTATTTTCAAACATAAAAATCAGTTTTCTCAAAAAGCTTTCAACACTATATTCTCCTATTGTGCGAATAGTTCTTCAGTTGTGTGCAAACGATTATAAATTGCACCAATTCTAACTGAAGCTTAATAAAAGTCGTAATTTCATTATGCATTGAACAATTTCCTCTAATTTCATTATGTATTGAATCATTTCCAAAAGAGTCCTAATCTAATTGAATCTTTATAAGATCAGATAAGGCCAGAAGAAACATTTTTCTAATATACATTTTAAAATCCCCTTTACAATTTACGCCTGCACTTCACCTCAGTGTACTACATGCTTTATGTTTAATGTCTGAGCTTTTACCTCCACATATTACACATTTAATGAATTACTCTTGTGCTTTACCTCCATGTACTATATGCTCTGTTTGTATTCTTCATGCAAATGTACTACACACCCATAATATAGATTTAAATGTTTAAATGAGCTTTGCCTTCATATAGTATATGCTTTGTGATCACATTTAACCTCCAGGTACCAAATATTTGTGCTTTACAACTGCACTTCACCTTCATGTACTAAATGTCTTATGTCTGCTTTTTACCTCTATGTATTACATGCTTTATGTTTCACTTGCATACTTTAATTCCAAGTATGTGTTACACTTGGCATATATGTATTATATATATTATCTCTATGCTTTATGTCCATGCACTTTACACTTTATGTCTGTGCTTTGTCTTTATCTACCATATGCTCTGTTTATATTTTTCTATCATATATGCTTTACTTATCTGCTTTTCCTTTGTGTACTATATGCTTCATCCCTATGTACAACACACATTATGCATTTAATGATATCCATGCACTACACACTTTACATCTGTACCTTACCTACATGTACTATATGCTTTACAGTGCAGGTCCTAGTACTATACACTATATGGCTACCGCTTATGTCCATGCACAACAACTTTTACATCTGTACTTTACATCCACGTACTATATGTTTTATGTTTTACAGTTTATGTACTATACGCTGTATCTCTATGTATTATACACTAAATGCCTACTACTTATGCCCATAATCAATAACTTTTACATTTGTACTCACCCTCTATGTACTATATGATTTACAGTTTATGTCCTTGTACTATATGCTGTATCTCTATGTACTATACACTAAATGCCTACTACGTATGTCCATAATCAACAACTTTCACATCTGTACTCACCCTCTATGTACTATATGATTTACAGTTTATGTCCTTGTACTATATGCGTTATCTCTATGTACTATACAGTATATGCCTGACATCTATGTCTATGCACTACACACTTTACAAGTGCTTTAGCTCTATATACAATATATTTTACACTTTACGTCCATGCACATTTCATGATCTCTGCTTTCCCTTCATGTACTGTATGCACTTTGTGTAATTTACATCCATGTACTATACACATTATTTCTATGTACTATACATACATGCACACAATACTTCACATTTGTGCTTTAATTCTATGTAGTCTTTGCTGTGTTTACTTTTACACTTTACCTCAGTAAACCATCCACTTAACGTTTACGTCTCTGTTTTGTATTCCTGACCATTCGGTTACTTCTTGCAGCAATCCAGCTTTTGGTCCAACTAGCTGCCAATCCAGATTACAATTTAGAACATGACAATAGAGCACAGTATTGCCTGTCTCATAGACTAAGTGAGGTTAAGGCACAAGGGCACAGCACAGATAGCCTCTTGACCTAATGTTCGTCCTGCTAAAGCTGAGAGCATGACAATGAGCTTTCTGAATGACTACAGCTGTGCACCAGATCACACCAGTAATTCTCATTCACACCCCACTATATAGTGCTATAACATAAAACACAGTCAGCTGTGTCTGCTTTGTCAACCGTGAGTACTTGTGCTGTCAGCCACTGGACGACAAGAATACAACCAGTAGCCCTGTGGCTTGCTGTTTAAGAAAAAAATGATTATCAATGTGTACAGAATCAAAACAAATAATCAGAGATTTATGAATTTGTGTGAAAAGACAATATATATAAAATATAGCCACTATAATTAGTCTGACCAAATCAATGAGGATGAATGCTACTTTGCAAAAGAGTAAATTAAATAAACAAGTATTATCTTTTGCTAATTTCAGTGAATTTATAAAACTGTAGCATGTCCCATGCTGGCCGTCTTTAATCAAGAATACCGGCAGATGGATTTATTTATTTTTTTTGTGTGTGTCAGTAATTCAAATAAATCCTTAGTTTTCTATTACGTTCCTCACTAATTACAGTCACGCTAATTAGCTCCAAATCCAAACTGTGCAAGGCCGTGATATTTACAAAGAAAAAAAAAAAGAACAAAGAGGCGTGCAGCATTTTTCATGCTGGCGTGGAGCCAGGCCACAGTGCTGGGTTTACAGGACTGCGTTCTGGCATATTTCTGTTTAGGTTCTTTTTAGCCTCATGCTTTCATTGCCCCTTGTTCAGCTGGGTGCTTCTCGGTGGTCTTGCCGTCCACGCTTTCCTTCTCTCTCCTTCTCAGGTGTAGATCAACTTGGTATTTGTGGGGTGGAACTGCTCACACATGCATTCGTCCGTATCAGCTCGACTATGCTAATGTGTTAAAACTAAGCAGGTTTTTGGAAATAATAGTTATAAACATGCCACCATGCTAACATTCGATTGGTTACAATACAAAACCCACATCTGTATTGAATGTAATACTCAACATTTCAGTTTTTTGCCTTTACATTTAGGTCAAACAGGATTTTTCCAGGATTCTGCACAGCTTGTCCTACTTTGCAACAGCGACGACAAAAGCACGAGCCGGTCATTTGAACCTGAGTGTCCTCTGGGAGCCTCACATGTGCCTCTTTAAGAGAGGCCACAGCATGACAATGGCCGAGTCCAGTTCCAGTGGAAACTTACCACTACAATCTCTCAGCCCCGCTCTGCGCGGATCATTATAGGCCCATTCACAGCCCGCCGCCGCTCAGAGCCACATCAGCCCTCAGCACAGTCACTCAGACTTGGCTTGATTAGCGCGGCCTGTCCTCAATAGCTTGATCATCGTTCAGTTTACCCAACTCGCTCTGATAACTGTTTATGCGACTGCAATCAAGTGCTTCTGATTAGATAACCGTTCTAGAAGTGATTTAGGAGGAGATGAGTTTTGGATGCCTCATCACTTATGAAGAGTCAGATATGTAAGTTGTTGTGAACTCTCTGAGCAGAGTTTGCCATCAGACTTATTTCAAGCCCACATGCCCCAGTAAGTGAGTACCTCTGAGGCCATGGATTACTTTTATAGGCAGTTGGCACAAATTGAGAAATGCTAATACGGCCTGTTAGACCATGAAATGCTCAGCTCTCCAAAGACGACTGTGTTTGTATTCTACTTTGCCTTTGTGTTTATATGTCTATAATTTCCTTTCTGGGATTGGCAATTTACATTGAAATTACAAGCACAAGTATATGTATACACTTCTGAAAAGTAATGTACCAAAACGGCTTCCGTGGAAAAATGCCACAGAGGTTTTAGAAGGGTTGAAGTGCAATGCCAAGAACACAGAGTCAGTCACTGAATTGAAACCCTTGGCCTTCCGGTTCTGGGCTCACATTTTCTACCCTGTGTTTGGTTCTATTCTGGAGTCAGCTCCAATTTAGATTCTAAAGTGATGGAAATTGAGTTGATTCTAAGAGTTGATTCCACGTAAAAATCGTTTTAATTCCAAAAACACAGACATGGCACACATGCACTTTTACATGGAGATTTGAATTAAATGGGAAAAAGTTAATTATGGGCGCAAACAGGAGCTGTATGAAACTTGGTACATCTCAAGAGTGTACAAAAGCTGATAGATTCCTGGTAAAACAAAGACATCATGATTAAAGCTTATAATGCTGACCAGGGCTGGGCGATATGGGAAATCTTATCATCATAATATTTTCATAGCAGTCGATATCAATATATATCACAATATAAATCAAATCACTATTGCCTTTTTACTTTAAGTGAGAAGTGAAGAGAAGAAAATTTCAAAATTTTGTTAAATTGTTTTTTATCTTCTGGTTTATTTTCTATCAGAAGATAGACAAATGTACTATAGCACATTACATAACTGTATTTCAAATAAATTAAACACATACATACATGCATATTTATATAGTAGGGGCTACTGAACCCTCATGAACAGTATTGACCCACAGACACGCTGTTAAGCAAGCTGTTGCTTCAGGCTTTTAAGTTCAGGCTTAAGAAGGATTCTGTTTATGTTCACTCACAGCGGTGGGTCAATTCCCTGTCGGCTCAAATGGGGAGTTGGTTTAGAGATTCTGTTTTCGGTAGAAAATAAAGTTATAAAGTCAACTTTGCCTCAGAGTTCTCACACGAACTCCTACTATATATATATATATATATATATATATATATATATATATATATATATATATATATATATATATATATATATATCTTTATATCTTTATCGATTATGAAATTCCGAATTGTAGCACAAGCTGCAGCTAAACAATAAAACAAACAATCACTCGCGTGCATCTAAAGTTGTGGGAGTGTTTCACACAGGCATGCCACAGTGTGGTGCTCTGTCAACGCACAGTGGAGATGATCACAACAGCACAAGCACTTGAAGCGCTAATATCCCATAGCGCTTTGTCAACACAGCAGCAAGACAGCACCTGTTTACTTGTTTTTCTTATATTCTAATAATATCTTAGCATATTATTTTAAGATTAGAAGATAGTAGTCAACATTTTCAGTCGTCATTTTCTCTTATTTTGTTCTCACTGAACCAAATTAGCAGGTGGGTTAAGCTGGCGCTACGTCTGCACTCTGGAACTCTAGTTCAGCCACCTGATTGGTTTGGGGGCGACGCTATTCTTATTCTCATTGGCTATTCGTGTTGTCTCTGAAAACATGGACAGAACTATCGCTTTTCTATTGACTATGTCTTATAGTTCTATCGAGGAAACGTTACTTCGTGATAATTATCGTTATTGTTTTATCGCCCAGCTTTAATGCTGACACATTTGTTCTTTCAGTGTTGAGTTTTTCGGTTTTGTAGGTGAGTGCATGGCTGCTACTGAATAACCATCAAGGCGAAAATATTTTCATTTTTTGGCTTACAAATTTTACATTTTACTTTCCATAAGTAAAAGTTAGCCTGAAGTGAGTGAGTGAGTGAGTGAGTGAGTGAGTGAGTGAGTGAGTGAGTGAGTGAGTGGGGAAGGATGCACGTTTTAGACAGGCTGTCTAGACGCTGACAGCTGTATACACGCAGGTGTGACATTACTGTGTGAATCGAGTCCTAAGCTTTGGGATCGATTGTATGGAATCTGAGCATTGACCCTTTTGACACTGATTCACCAGCTTAGTGACAACACTGCAACAAACACAGTCTTGTAACCTGAAAACTGTTTGCAGCAAGTTTGTGTTATACATAGTTTGGCAAGTGTGGAGCATGCTCAGTGGCGCCAGCCTTTTGTTTTCAGGTTCTGAGGTTTAGAGAATGCGCTGCTCTGTCCAGGCAGATTCAGAGCGTGTTCAGTTGTCCGGCACAGGCAGCATCATTACTGCAGCCTAGCAGTGAGACCGCATGGCTGTGGTAGGACATAAGGTGTAGAAGGCTGTCAGTGCAATCTCTCACCCTCACCTGACCTGCTATGGAGTGAGATTAGGCAGAGTGAACACAGTCAATACAGAGGTGTGACAGTGGAAAACGGATCTCATACTATAGAGGTCATCCTCTCACTGGTAGGGCTGTCAACTTCATATCACAGCCATTTTTTTATTATTACATGGAGCAGGGGGTTACTGCTACTACACACATAGACATTGATCTGGCACTCCAATAATACCTCTGTTATCAGTACCATCATAGAGCTACAGTACTTTCTACATGCTCCTATGACTATAATGAGAACAAAAATATAGTACAGTGTTACTTTGCCAATGTTCCAATACTCTGTAACGTTAATCCAGATGGATTCAATCCCAGTTTCTATCAGTAAATATGCATGTTGGATATCTGCAGTGCTACAGCAATCAGAATTCCCAAATTTGTGCATCCCAAAAACTCCCTAAGTCAAGTGCTTAAAAAATTGTAAGCTCACTGGTGGATGAATCAGAACCTAAATCGTGGCTGAAGCGGTGACAACATTGACGATGACGCCCAGAGACAAACAGCACAGTGGGAACATTCTTCCGGTTCAGTTTATCCCTGCCGGTGAGGGAACACTGAATGGACATTATTGACCCAGTGCAGTCCTAATGAGCTTGGATGTATCACACAGGGACCTATATCCAGCACAGACCTCTCTCTACATTCCTCATCACTACAGCAGCAAGACACTTTAACATCTGTCATAATATGTCAAGAAAAGAGTTCCAAGAAAGAAAAAGAAAAAAAAGGTTTACTCTGATGAAGGGTGGAAAAAGCTCAAAGGCCAGGTTTAAAATTTCCAGACTGAATCACAAAGCTGGCTACTTTGAAATTGTGTCGAATCCATGACATGACATTTCTCTCAGTCAAAATAAAGAATCAAAATAGTGACAAGGGTGCGTTCATCTCAATCCCCAAAGTATTATCATCACATCTCAGAGTGAGGCCTTTGAGTAAGCTCTGAGCTTTCTATCATGAAACCTCTACTGGGACTCCTGTGACTCACACAAGAGTCATCCCAAAGAGCTGAGCAACAGGGAGAAATCTGTGTTCAGCCAGGAAAGTGTCAGCAATGCAACTGTTGATGAGCTGTTCTCATTCTAAAGGGGGCCTATTACGCGTTTCTGTTTTCTCCTTTCCTTTAGTGTCTTGCCAGAGAAAAAACTCTCTCACGTAGAAGCCACTTTCTCAGCTGCCTGAAATGCCTCGTTGGAATTCCAGTACTTTTCTCTGTTACAAGGTGACATAATCTAATAACACAATCCTTATTACTGCCCGCCTACTGGTAAGCTTCCTTACACAACAACACAAACAATCGGCTCCAGTCTAGCTTTTGAAGGCCTACTGATTTTTAGGACTGGACTCTGGATAATGACTGTAAATACTCCATTGTAAAAATTGCCAGCAGGATGTTGCTTTGGTGGTTAATCAGAACAGAGTGGTTGAGCTGATCAATCAAAGCACACTGGGCCTATCGGGGTAGGGGGGCTTAAAGACACAGGAGCTTTAATACAGTGTTTCAGACAGAATACACATATACAGTATGAAGCATGTAAACATAAAGCATTTACATTTATTATAGTAGACTTCAAAACAAAATTATGGAAATAGAAAATAAGGGTCAGAGCCCCCTTTAAAGAGCAGGGGTGACTGATATATCAGCAGCCAAATGTAATATTCTGTGATAAACAAGAAAACGTAATTATTATCTGTCTGTTCTCAGACACACTAGAATGTATAATAATGTTTCAGTGCTCAAAGTATGCCTGGTAGGCCCAAGTTTGGCCAGTTTTTGTGGTAAGACTGTCAGCTGAGGTACTGGTGGACAGGTTAGACAGTGTAGTGGATAGCACACTTGAGCTGTTCATTGGAGAATGAGATTCGTGCATTCATGTACCATTATAATGGTAAAAGTATACTGTTAAAGGATGTGATTTTTTGTGTTGTTTTTTTTTTGTTTAACAACATGTAAATGTAAACATAATTGTTTTCTCCTTGTTGACTTGTCTATTTAGCAGTAAAGACGTGGGAACAAAAAGTGCCAACTTCATTGTATAAAACAGAAAGTTTCCAGTTGGAAACTTAGACTCCAGTGAATACATCCATCCATTATCGGCCGCGTTATCCCACTAGTCAGGGTCACTGAGGGAGTGCTGGAGCCAATCCCAGCATCATTGAGTGAAGACGAGTACACTATGGACAGTTCAGTCCATTGCATGGCCAACAATTACTCACGCACACCTGCGGGCAATTTAGAGTGACCAGTCAACCTATCATGCATGTCTTTGGACAGGTGGGAGGAAACCGGAGTACACGGAGGAAACCCACTCAAGCACGGGGAGAACATGCAGACTCCACGCAGAACGGCCCGGACCAGGAATCCAACCCGGATCGCGTTGCTGTGAGGCGATGTAGTGCTAACCACTACACCACCATGCCTCCTCTAGTGAATACATTTACATCAAAATATTATATGTTGTCATATGTCAAATCACATCAAAAACATCAGCTTAGGCCACTTCACCCACTTAATATACACAACATATTCAAAACAGATGCAGCAGTACATTCATTTTATTGTTGTTTACTGTGTTCTCTGTAGATCTTTAAAAACAATCTATCCCTTCTGCATGTATGTCTTGTGCCTTCATATGTGTGCAGCAGGATGTAAATAATTGCTTATATACATGCATGCTGGGTGTGTGCTTTTGTACGAGGAAGGCGCTGTTCTGATTGATTTCAGCATGCAGCAGCAGCAGCTTTGGCCCATGGCTGAATAATTGGGTGTGTTTCCTCCTGCTGCTTTGTATGAGGGAGAAAAGCATCTCTCAGCAGTGTACACTGCTGATCATCTGAAAAGAGCAGCTCACGGCTCTTCCTCCTTAAAATGCAGCATTTACAAAAAACAATATCTGTTCAGGCTTTTGTTTAAATTAGTAATAGCCAAGTGCACAGTAGCCATGCAATTAACCCTTTGTCTCATTATTTTGCTGCACTAAAAACAAAATGCAACATATTTCATTTTTTGTATATGTTTTATATAGTCCAAAAGTCTGACGCCACAATAAGAATTCAGGTAAAACGACAAAGAATGTATTCGAGTTTCTAGGTCATTATTCAAATTGAAGCAAATCTGTGAAACAAGTTAAAGCTTCTGAACAAAAAAGCTGGATTGTTTTTGTCTTATTCCTTCCAAAGAAGCTCGCGTTGAGACGACTCTCGGGTAGATTTGATCTCCTGATCAGACGCTTCTGCACAAACTTATGGAGTCCATGCCAGCTTGAGCGCATGCTGTCATTAAAGCAAACGGCTGACATACATCATTCAAAGACTCTATTTTTCACCAACTTGTTATGCCAATACTATTCATAATGAAAAATGTTACTGTATTAAATTCAATATATTTTAATCAGTGGACTCTTTTGGACCCCACTAATATATACAGTACTGTGCAAAAGGGGACATCAAAACTTGGGGACATTTTTATATAAAAAAAAATATAGATATTTTTCTAGACAGGAAGCTTTTATTTACTCAGCAAAACACTTTTTTTTATTTTTTAAAAATTTAAATAGTATTAATACAGTAAGTAGTGATTTTACAGTGTGAGCATCAGTGTGTTTATTTAACACCCAGTATTATTTACAGTTATCAGCTAATACCTCAGTACTTCATTAAGCTGCATCCAGGAGAAATCTGGAACTAAACTTTTTTCTTCATACCACACAAGATATTATCTACATCTTTCAAAATATAATATGGTATTTATTTTATTTATACTAATTTGTTCTCATGATAGTTGGTGTTCATATATATATATATATATATATATATATATATATATATATATATATATATATATATATATATATATATATATATATATATATATATATACTCAGTGAAATGGAACTAAAAACACCTCACGTGTGGTTCTCCACTGCACTCTATTCACAAGGATACAATACGGTGTAGCACCTCTGAATTGATTGTTTTTGCACCAAATGAGGAATGAAGCTGACACTTCATATGTGTGCAACAAAGCTTGGCGTCTCCAGAGGCTACCAAACAAGATGGAGCCCTTCTTGCAGGAAACATTATGCTGGCTGTCACACTGAGATATTATTAAGACTCTCAAAAAGCTTTTTGTTCTCTGTTCTCTGGATTAACACTCATTTCTGTGTTGCACTTTATGCAGGGCTTGGCCACAAACAACAGCAGCTAGTTCAGACACACTGTTCTACAGCCCTGCTGCTAAAAGAGTTATCTCCCGAACCGGGCAGGGCTCCGACCAACATCATAGAGAAACGGCACCTTCGGGGAGCAGCACACAGTCACAGCTCAGAGTGCGGTGACACCCTGTAGGAGAAGCTGTCACTGCTGCAGTTCAGCACTATCTCCACTTGCCTTAGCATAATGCGACTCTTGTAAAAGCCAAATAGTAAAGCTGTAAAGTGCCACTTTTAGATACCGTGTTTCAAATCAAGTACTTATGTAATACTCTGTCCATTTGATGTGAAAGGTATGTGGAGTGTTCACGCAGGTTAATAAAATGGGACGTAATGTAATGTTAATAGTCAGATGATGCACTAGAACCACTGAAAACGTGGTACTGTTGGCACTGTTGGCTACTGCAGGATTTCAAAATGTTATAATGAAGCCGGGCAAGTTACGTTACGTCTAGCTTCGCAAGTCAGACTTCTGCATTTCGTTAGAGATGGTCTAGTGCGCTTTGTCACTGAAAGTGGTAAAGAACTGCCAACAGATGGCAAGAAAAGGCTGTTTGACTGACATGCAATTTAACCAACTAGAACATTTTTAGAAAGAGGCTCCAGCAAAAACACATGGATGAGAATTACTTCTGTACAAATGCTAGGACGTCACTTTCTACCTTTTAAAGGCTGCCAAGAAAACTGCAGCATAACTTTAAAATCTGTGATGCACGTGTTTTTCAGTCCTGCTACTATATCTTCTTGCGGCAGAACACTTAGCATGACTGCAGATCAAGAATAAACTTGCGTTTTTCACTCAACAGATTCATTCTGGTGCACAGAACTGTCTAAACATGGGTTTGCAGATGTGTTGATCAGAAAAGATAAAACCCTGACAGTAATGGTCAACTTAACCAGCAGTAGACACCTGGGAGACTGAGACTACACTTAAAAGTTAATTACTAATCAAGGCACTGGTAACATTTGTCATCTCTGTTTATTGTACCAAATTAGAATGTATTTGAAAAAAGCATTCCTACAAAGATCCAGGCTCTAGATAGCAAAATATATAGTATTTATATAGTATTCTACAGTATTTTGTAGAGGTCACCAGAGCTTATCACTCATTTTTTTATATCAAAGCCAAAACAACCACAAAGTTCAGGTTATTGCTATAGAAAAAAGCCAAAATTGAATATTTGACAGAAAATTACCTTCCAGACTTCCTATTAGTTTTGTAGGGACTGTAGGGACACACCTTCAAAGTTAAGGCTTAAGATTTCATATGAATTCCAAGCAACCCCAAACACATTCAGCTCTGAACTATGGGGTGGTCAGTCCACTGCTCTGAGAACATAGTGCTATGTTGTCTTTTCACAATAAAGATGCCTCTCCTCTCTGGACTCACTGGACTCTCCCTTCCCCTCAACTCTCCTCTACTACTTCGTACACCTGTAAGACTGCTCCATAAACCCCTTTGCTCGGTTCAGTTTTTGTGAAGTCTCTGTGTATCTCAGCTGCGCTATCTATGTGTGGTTTCTTGTTTTTGACCCCTTATTTTGTCCCTTGGTTCTGTGATGATGGATCTTCCTCCGCTGTTGCCTGCTTCTGTTTTGACCCCTGTCTATATGGACTTTCCAAGTTTTGGCCTGACCTCTAATAAAGTGGCTTTGCACTTCCTGTGGATTTTATTTCTAACACAAGAGTGGAGCTGGATTTTCTCCTGTCTGTACTGATTATCTGCTGGTGAGTCAACTTTGGTGAGTCTCATTTTCTTTCTATATAAGTTTTAAACTCGGATGTCACTGATTTTCCTCTTTCCTTTATCAGAGAATTATTTTATCTAACCTCTTAAGAAATATTTTTTTAGAAATAAATCAGTAGAAGCTAAGTAAATGAAAAGGGTGAACTTTTGCATACTGTTTATGCCAGCCTGCATTTAAGGTCAGGCTAAGAAGAGTAACGCAGTCTGTCCAAGTAAGAACGTAACACAGTGCCCAGCGGGACTGTGTGTGGTGGCCATGGACACAGAGAGCTCCAGTGACTCAGAGCCTCTATAAATCTCTATCAGGGCCAGACAGTGCGCCTGTGACCTCATTATGGACTGTAACGAGCGTTATCGACACCACTTGGGCCCGGAATTTATCTCTCAGTACTGCCGGCCCGTTCCCACAGAACACCTCCTAACACCAGGGCTTTGCGCAGGGCGAGGAGTGTAAGTACAAGGTAGCCTTTGCCGGAGCTCTGTTGAGTTAATGCAACCCCCTCTTCCACTCCAGCACCACGCCACCCCATTTTCCAAATACAGCCAGGAGCAGAGCAGCCATCCCCGCTCGAGCTCATTTTGTCTGGCCCTAATGATAAAAACCTGATTTAACAAAACCATACCGAATGGCCTTTTCTCCATCTAAATTGAGCGAGAAGGTCTAAAAATAAACCTCGATTATGTGCAGCCTGGAGAGATTCCTGCTAGTCAGGGATGAGAAAGAGGACAAATTTGCACACCACATCTCCATCAGTCTTAGGGTTCCCCCATACCCCCCCCCCCCCCCCCCCCCCCCCCGCCGCCCCCAACAAAAAAAGAAACAAAACAGACACGCAAGTTGTAAATTGAACAGGACGTATGACAAATGAAAACTCAAGCCTAAGACCCTGTGTGTGGGTGCCCAAGGCACAAAGGCCCACAAGTGTGACCTCGTCATCCTATTAGCATGCAGCTTCCTCTCCAGACCTGAATGAATGACCACATCTCCATGGTAACATAATACACTGTTTGCCCCACTGTGGAGGCCGTTTTGCACCTGTAATTGTCCCACAGGCAAGCACACCCTGGACCATGAATACATTCTATTGCTGTCCTTCACACCAACATGGCCAAACGCGTTACTACACGGCATCTTAAATTCAAGCCTTCGCCTGTACGATGTATTTTCTACAGCACTGGCAAATGAGCTCGTTCCGTACAACCTTAAGGGCTTATAATATCGAGGAAGCTAACGCTACTGCTGAGCTGGGAATACAAGTAATTGAAGAAAACAAAACTGCTTTTCATTTTAGAACCATTTCCCGGTGTTCAGCAAGAGCAGATGAAAAATGTTGCGTAAGTATTTTTCCATGGGCATGACTTTGCTGTTTCGTGTCTCAGGTTACTCCACAGCAACCCCGAAGTCAGTAGAAGGTAATAAAAAGGGTGTGAAAATATACCTCAGACAGCAGATCATAGGGCAAGCAGTGATGCTCAGGTTAAAGCCTGCTAGTCCCTGCAGCTCCCAGTGGAACGGTACAACGCTGAACGGGTGCCAAAAGCAGCACTGGATTCTGAATAAATGTCTTTGTCATACCACACATTTAACCTTCCACAACCTTCCTGTCAGACTATTCTCATACACACTTGCTTTGTCACTGCTTTTATTTTCAAAGAAATAGAAATAATAACTGGTGTACTGATGTCATTATGTCCAATTCAGTAGATTGTACCAGGTTGCGTTTGTACACTGACACTGGTTAATGTACACCACAAAGCTCTGGTATCACCATGTCTGTGGAGAATAATAGTTTACACATGAAAGTGGTGTGTTAAATGGAATTAAGTTATAAAAGGAAGGATACATGTCCATTAACAGTTCTTAGTGTGATTTTTAACTACAAACTTTTGTTTTGTCCCAGTACCAAAGCCCTTAAACAACAGATATATTATCCAGTCATTCATGCTAAGGCATATAGTACTTACGTCTGGCCTTCCCAGACTTATGAGATTAATCAATATTGTATGGTCCTGTCTTGGCCTCGGCCTTGCTTTTAGTCACTGCTCTCTACTGAGACCAACTACTATGTATACGTTTTAAAGAAATATTCTTTCCTACGTAAATAATTCTGCAATTGTAACATGAAAGTAGGCTGAGAAATTTGGACCAGAAGTTCTGAAAAGCAAGTTCCTATTCTCAGTCCTGAAACTCCACACTATGCACATGTGTTGTGTTTTTCCTCATCTAGGACATCTGATTAGGCTGACTGGCCTCTTAGGTTAAGCTAGGTGTGATAAGAGCATGAAGAACACAGCATGCAGAGCACAGGGTCCTCAAGACTCACTTTGGGAACTACAGCATGTTATCCCCTTGGAGTCGATGAAAGTGTCCATATGTCAAAATTTGATGTTTTGTGATATGTATATATATGTTTCTCTATTTTTAGAAGTAATCTGATTGCCTTAAAAGTTCAAAGTTAGCAGAACACAGACTATTTTTCTTTTAGCTTAGAATGAACTAAAAACTTTAGGGCAACTTTAAAATGCACCATTGTTAATATTTTGATTTAACCAAGGCAACCAATGTGTTAACGTTCTTCAGTTAAAACACTGAATCATTTTTTTTACGCAATACTCTGTACAAATTTGTTTAAACTTTTTCTGAAGTTTTCGATTCCATCTAATCACAAGATCATGCATGTTTCTACATCCTGAATTTTGAGGGTATAAAGAGGGAATGAAGTCTCTGACTTTTTGTATTACTGATGGATTTGTATATCTGTCTACATTACTCGCAACACTGAAATTCACCAAAGGACACTCAGGAAAGCAGACAGAACACCCCCATCATGTCAGAGACCCAGAACTTCTCATTTTGTCCACATCATAAAAACACCATGAGAAGTAGTGGACAAGGAGTTTACACCTGCTGAATCTGCTGCATCGGTGAAAAGCAGTGACAAAGATTACAGAGCATTTTGATATAAGATTTAAGACCCCAGAGAGTTCAGAGATGATCCTCAGAGAGGATTCAATGTTGTTTTGTTGGATCTGGATTCGTTCTTGCTCTCTTCTGGACTCTGCCCCTTTAGACTGTTTCTCGACTCAATCTCAAGGCAGTCAGTCTTATCCATCTACTAATCCAGTTAACATAATCCTGCGATTAGGTTTTATAAGTTTAGATTCGCTACATAATGTTGAGTTTCCTGATTCTTATGCTATGATACTAAGCTAGACTAAGAGGTTGTAGTGAATGGAAAAACAAAACAGCTTAAAACAACAATGAACTATTTGACCAATACCACACCTTAGCATATATGGGTTAATTACTTGTGTAGATATAAGAGTACAGACCTGCTGGTTGGTCCTTAGCATTTCAGTTTATTGATGCTCTGTAGGCCAGCCACCACTGAAATGAACAGGTGGGCTCACCCACAGTAAGACTATTTTCACCTTGATGTAGGAGACATCACTTACGCCGACGGTCTGGTCACAAAACAAAAAACATGACCGCTTGTGCCCTCCTCCCTTACACTGCCTGTTTAACACAGCGGGGTCATTTCTCACGAATAGAAAGATGACGGTGAGTCATACAGCAAGCTGTCAGGAGAAAGTAACCCGGAGGTCAAGTGGCCGAGCACAAATGTGCATTAAGGAGACTTTGATTGACAGCTATTACCTGAGGGCAAAGGGGAGAGCAAGCCGAAATAGAAAAGAGACTACATCTTTGCCCAGCCATGCCCTCAGTGTCCCGTTAAACTGCCAGTAATTGAAAGGTATGAGTGGAAAAAGCCCTATTACTAGAATTCATAATGAAAGGCCCGGGCTGCCGTTTCCCAAAAGATTCGTTCCTGTAGGACCCCTCATAGGAGTGGTAATGGTGTGCTTCTTGAAACTACTGCAGCCGTTTACTATGATTACTTTAGTAAACGCATTACTGGAGATTTGAAATCACTGCTGTCATAACCAAACTTTGAAACTTGGCTTTATGAATCCAAACTCTTTAAACTGATCCAGATTTTCTTTACTGTCCAATTTTTCTTTTTATTTGCCCTAATTTCACACTGTGTGGGCTAAATGCATACATTAAACATATTTCCAGTACACTGCAATAGCCATAATTGCAACATATAACATTATTTGCTCTTTAATGAGCTAATGTTTCAATTTGTTAATGAAAAATCAGTGGCATATTTAAATTACACAAATCAAATGAAGTGAAACATTTAAAGCAAGAGAGTTCTGCACAATTACACTAGAGCACTTTGATGCAGCAGCATTCAAATACACACCATTTACACTATACAGCTGCAACACAGGTTGGGTGTATATATATATATATATATATATATATATATATATATATATATATTTATTTATTTATAGGCAGATATATGCAGATACATGTAAATGAACTGGTTCATTGGCATCACAGGATGAGTAAAATCAAAACAGACTGCAGCTTTGTTTTCATATACAGACTGTGTACCTGAGCAGTGAATTGTAAAGTTAGATTTTTTTTATTTACCATATCTAATTCCTTTACTTAAAAAAAAACAGGAGAGATGCTTAGAAGTAAGGCTTCTTATGGCCAGGACAAAAACCTTATTGAAAACAAACACAAATGTAGTAGAAAATAACAACTACTGAGAATAATAAGGTCTGGTTCATTTAAATCCCATCAATCTGATTGAATTTAATGAAGCACTGATTAGTTAAACCAAGTACTGGATGACAAAAGACTGGACTTCTACAAGGAGAAGTTTGGAAATGGTTCAACTAACACATGGACACAATAAAAGAGAGAGTGAGAGAGAGAGTCTAGAAAGATAGAGGGAGAGACAAAGAGAGGTGTAGAGATGATGAACAGGGTCAGAGAAAGCCAAAGAAACAGGGATACAGGAGGGAGGGAGACAAAGGAAGAGATGGAGAGAGAACTAGAGAGACAGAGAACTAAACAGAGAGAAATATGGAGAAAAAAGAGACAGAGAGAAAGACACAGAAAGACAGAAGGACAGAGAGAGAACTAGAGAGAGGGACAAAGACCAAGAGAAAGAGCTATAGGGGGAGACAGATAAAAAGAGAGAGCTAGAGAGAGAGAGACAGATAAAAAGAGAGAGCTAGATGGCTGCAGAGCGCTAGAGAGAGAAAGACACAGGGAGAGAGCTAGAGAGACGGGGAGAGAGAGAGAGAGAGAGAGAGAGAGAGAGAGAGGGCAAAAGGGACAGACAGGGAATATATTCTTCTTATTGGACACATCCAGTAAAAGCAGGTTATATGAGTCGGTCATGGCCCCCTTGTGTGCCGGTGTGCGTGTGAGCAGGGGTATGTATGTGTGTGTGTGTGTGTATGTGTGTGTGTGTGTATGTGTGTGTGTGTGCTGTGGCTATACTGCTGGCTCCTCTCTGCTCACTCCATTCACACTGTAGCTGAGCCTGCCGTGTAATTGGAAAGCACCCATATCTGCACGGCCTGGCGCTCTGCCTACGGCCCATATAATTGAAAGTGTGCTATGTGTCGTAAGTCCTGCATGGCTGTGGCATATAGGCCTCTCACAGCAGCTGTTCCACAGCCCCTATTATTATCACACATCACTGTGGAGCTGCGTCCGGTCTGTAGCAACAGATCCGTTTACACATCCTCTTTTTGGTTTGAATAACTAAATGCACGACGTGTTCACTAATCACCACCCTATAAGACAATTGTGGCAACACAGTAACGGTTAAAGGGTAGAGGCCTTTTGCATATGAGTAACAATTGCAGTACTCTACATAGACAAAAGCAGTACAATGGGTGTATTGAACACACTTCAGCGAGATTTAAGCTTAAAATAACTGTCTGACTGCAATTGTTACTGACTGTTTATCAGCCAACCACTGCGTCCTGCTTCAATGAGCCTATACACGCACACCAGTGCAACACACAGTTCCATGTGAATGGACCCTCACCTAAATAATATCATTGATTCTGTGGCGGTCCTGTTCTACTGGTGGATGGAGTGTATAGAGTTGTGAATGGCACTACAAGTAATGTATAACCAATGTAAAGAAATATAACACAAAGTAAATCAAAGTGTTTTTAACTGGAATATTCTCCTCCTGATGAATACGTAGCATGGTTCTGCAGTTCTGATACAGTAATGCAGGCCCAAGGGGTCCGCTGGCCTGGTTAGACCTCTAGCCCACACCAAAAATAGCATCACAATTTTACTAGGTTTGGGAAGATAAAGATAAATATGACAGCACAAAGGACAAAAACCTTAGTTTAACCCCCAGCTGACCCGTTCTGGATCGCTGTATAAAGAGAGGAAAAAATTGAGACTTAACCCCTTCAACTCTAGAGACCTTACAGAGCAATTTCATAGAAGTTACTGAATCATTGATAGCAGTTAGTGAATCATTCATAGCAGTTACTGAATCATTTAGAGCGATTACTAGATACTAAGCCTGGCAATTAACAACTGAATAATAATCATAGAGTTTAAAGGGTTAATGGCCGGGGTTTGTAGACATGGGTCTCACCCCGGATAACACTACTCCATCTGTGCTGATGCCCATTAAAAACCTGCACATAAAGACGAGCTATTCTGCTTTCAGTCGCAGACTATCTGGAGAAGCACTATGAAAGACAGTAGCGCTAGAAAAACACCTAACACTGAATGTAGTAAAAGCAAGAGAGAGCAATTATAAAGCATTCACTGGGACTGCTCCACCAAAAGCAAGGCTCGTTAAGACAACACAGTAAAAAGAACGCGGATACTATCTTATTAAATGCCAGCTGCATGATGAAATTTATTGTCCATATTTCTAAAAGGACCAGCGTGAATTCTATCGCAGCATGTAAAAATGCCGACTGCAGAGGAAATGCAGCTGGATGTTTTGTATAAGAGATGATGCAGCACTAAATCCTCGCCTCAGGACTACTGCTTCTGGCTTCTCCATATCGGAGGGAATCTGAGGGTTTAGTGTGATGTCTGTGGGTTTTGGCCATGTGCCACTCAGCTAGCCAGGCACACTGAGGCAAAGCAGAGGTCAAAAGGTTCATCCTGGGTCGGCCTCTCATTATGAGCATGCGGCCAGCATGTTTCCACCAGCCAATCAAGGCACTGACGATTCCAGTAATGGTCAGAGGAATTGATCAATATGTTCTAATGTGACGCAGAAGACCAAGTTGTAACATAGTTTGCCTAGATGGAACACATTGAATACAATTATTACACAATTATTATTATTATTATCAGGGTTTTTACCTGAAATCTCTCAGCTGGTTTTGAAACATTAGCTTGGAGGGAAGCTGACTAAGCAATGTGAAGCACCACCAGATTTTTTTTTAGCTCTGCTAAAGCAACGTCATTAACACACTCCAATGAAAACACTAGCCAATTTCACTTTGTCAGCTAACAAACACCCATGTAGGCTAGCTTCAGAGGATAAACCCACCCATCCAGAGAAAGCGAGGCCAATTATGCTCTCTTGGAGTCCTTGCCACAGATGGCTATGGCATCAGCCTGGATGATCTCCTGACGGCTGGCGCTGTTTATTAGAGTAAAGGTGAACAGCACGCAGGCTAGAGAAATGAGACTACCTGCCAAAGCTCAACCTGAAATGACACAGCGAATTCAATACGCTGCCTTTTCCTCACAAGCAGTGTAGTGAACAGCAGTGTAGAAGCTTGATATGAAAGAAATCATTTTAATATATTAAAACATTTACCCATGATTCCCACTGTTATGTCCTAAAGTCCTATGTTTTATTTTTTAACCCCCCAGATTGAGCTACTTGAGAGCCCTTATTTGCTGATATCTGGCAATCTGAACACTTTACTGAGAAAACAGAGACCTCCAAAAAAAAAAAAGAGAAGAGTGGAAGACTGGTGAGGGCAACGTTGTCCGAAATGATTCCAAACCCTACATCTGAGTATAAATCAGTCGAGGGCTGAACTGGATCAGAGGGGCCCAAAGAACGTATTACATGTTTACTTTGCTGAGCTGAAATTTCCAGTGAAATTCAAACGAAACAGTTCGAGAGCAGATCATCAATCACGGCTTCTGCGTATGACAGAATGCAGAGAAGGGGTACAAACTGTCAACCGTAACGTTCACTGTGCAAACTGTTAAAGCCTCAGTAGGTAAATCTGACATTTTATAAATCTATTACATCTCTCTACAGACAAATACTGTCCTGTTAGTCATCGCGTGGGACACTGCTTTCTGCTTTCTACTATTCTCACCTTTTTTCAATGAATAGGGGAAAAAAGGAAAAAGCAGAGACAAATGTTTCTGAATATCTCAGGAGGTTGTGAAGTAAATCGGCTAGTAACACATGGTTATAGCGTTTCTGGTAGAGTCCATTGTCTGAATGTTTCATAAATTCATTACGTACATCCAAGATCCAGGATATATTATATTAGTCTTCCCTGTTTCTCATCTGACAGACAAAACCTTTTTTATCTAAGCTTGAATCAGCACCTGATGACAACTGATCTATGTGTTAACAATTGTGTGCTGTTTTACTCACCCAGGTGCTGGTCTTTATACCTATGAGAGTATTTTCTGAGTTGTCACTAGCTGTTTTCCTTTTATTATCTAATGTGTAATCTGTAAAAGTTTGTAAAAAACTACTGAAAGCAATGAGAATGTGTTAACTAGGGTTGTAAGGTTTACTTGAATGTATTCCTATCCAGATTACTGATTACCTGTTAAAACAGTAATAGGAATCTAATCCAAAGGATTACTCATACAAAATAACATACCCTGATTACTTTCTGTTACTTCTGGACTACGTGTCCTTTCATAGAATTAGATAAAGGCACGTGTGGAGCATTGTGCTAGAACTGATGATCGCTTGATGTTTACAGACACTCCCTTTTCAGCAGTCTCAGCACTTTCAGCAAGTCACACAAATCAAAGTGTTCCACGAATTTTAAAGACGTTCATTTCATGAGACGAGTCACATGAAGGAAGGACTGATTGACTTGGGTACAAATAACGATAATTTACACAAATTAACATTTCGCACCCATCGTTGGAAATCAACTAAGGAAAGAAATCACACATGCGACAGTGGAACTTGCCGCTAGTGATGCGATATGAATACAACCAAATTAAATGCCTGATTCTGAAATCTGTCAATAAAAAAACCCTACAATTTCTAAACATCAAAGCTGAATAAATAATGCTTCTGCCGGGAGGAGGATTCTTCAAAATGAAAAACTACATCCAAATGTGACATTTTCATCATTCAAAATAGCAACTTTCAGTAAAAGGCTACTTCTTTGCTTGTATGCGGTTGGAATGTAACCCTGCAGGTAATCACAGTTTTTACAATGTACCTGTAATCAAGCTACTGTCTTTTTTACTCCAACTTTAACGAAATAACGATTATGGAACGCTGTTACATGTATTCCGGTACTAGCCAACCCTGGTGTTGACACAATTTGCAGAAGGACTCATGTGCTTTGCATAGAAAGTGACGATGGAGATTAAGTTTCTGTTTCTGCAGTTGAGAAAAACTGTAAACGTACTCAGTCTTAATTTGTGCTGCATGTCTGAACTGTGCTGTTTCACGAGTCTCTGTGGTAAACAAGCTTGAAATGTGAAGTATAATTACATCCCAGAATGTAATCTGTTCGTCTTCTTCTGGGCAGCTTCACCAGAGATACATTTTGGTACAAACTACAGCAAATAATATCAATAAGTTCTCACCCAACACATTCAGAAACAAAACATGTTCTAGCTAGTTTCTTTATTCCACATATACCGTGGATGACTACATGGGAGACTACAGATGATGCTAATCCCCTGGATTTGTAAGTAGAGGGATAAACTCTGTCACAGGGTCCCAAATAGGGGTGGGCGATAAGGCCCTGCAATAATATCACAATATTTCATGGTATTTTTGCGATAATGATACTCTTGGCGACATGACAAAACAATTAATTAAAAAAATTATTTCAAGAATACACTACTGCAACAAAATGAATATTCAATTGTATTATTGCATACGATATGTTATGTGTATATGTACACCATTAACTAAAATATTAAAAAATAACAGAGGTCATTGATCCAAAAGGTCATGATACTAAATAATGCACTCCAAATATCTCCATATATCCAAGTAAAGTGAATGATACTGGACAGATAAAATCTGTCTCTAGTAGATATATAATGGGAAATGAGAAAAGTGTGAATTTTTCTTTTTCTAAAAACAGTAAAAAAGTAGTATACGGATGTGATTATTAGGGATGGGTGATATGGCATGATATTTCAGGGTATAATATCATTCACAATATTCAAAAATGTTGCCGATATTATTGTGTATGATACGATATGGCACACATTGGTCTGAAATTCTTGTTAAATTCCAGCAACAGTTACAGACGATGGCTTGTACATTACAGAAGGTGGAAGGAAGGAGGTCCAGACTAAATTTAAGATGACACAAGTTCAGTAAGTCATTGTATAAATCACCCTTACACAGCAAGGCTGGACAGGGTGTGCAGTAAATCTCCTTGAGACTCATCATGGTAGTACCTAGCAAAGAGTCCTCATTTCTAACTGTGCCACCGCGCTGCTGGTAAGGAGGGAGACAATAATCATGGCATGTATTGCTGTTGCTCTTGTTGAGGTGAGTCTATGTGTTGTGTGTTTCATTGCTTGCGTCTGAGCGTCTGCCACAGAGAGGTGCCCACTGTCCCAGACGTGTCTTTCTGGCTGCTGGCTTAATTAAAGAGCATTTGCATGCATTCGCAATGTTCCCTGCGTTTACACCTGGTCACGTCTTATTTCTGGATAAAGAGTCACAGAAAAATAAAACTGCAAAGACAGCAAAGACACATTTAAAACAAATAGGACTTCAATTGATCTAGCCATATCAGGAGATGCATTTAAGACATTGTAGCAGTTCAAAACACCTCTGTCACACCTCCGGGGTCTCCTTTTGCCTCTTTTGACGCTGTGAATTACACTTCCCATAATGCTTTCTGGTTTCATTTTGGACTGTCTTTTGGTTTTTAGACTATGTCTCATCTCTATCCGTATGTTTGCTTTGTTCCTTGTGGTTGAATCCACACTAGCTTGTATTACTGTAGCATTTATCCCTGTAAATAAAGCAAGGGCATAAATTTGCTCTTGACACTGGTGGGGAGTTTCAACCAAAGCTAGACATGCTGCTCTAGGAGACTGTAATTGGCAGTTTGTTGTCAGTTCATTTCCAAACCATGTTATTCACAGCTACAGACGATGTTAGCCTGCTGTATACTTATAGCTTCTAAGCTGTTGCTACATTTTCGTTGTTTTACACAGCTATGCAAGGAACATCCGTGTTAACAGCTCTGTAAAAATATGTGAAAAATAAGTGAAATCAATGAGAATCTGTTAACATACTTGCAAAAAGGACACTTCTGCTTCGCATTCAACGTGGCATTGAAGTCTAAGTCGACCAAAGAGCTGATGAACACGTTTAAGCTATAGAGAAAAACTGTATTTTAACACTGCGTGTGTAATTTGAGAGTTTAAAGCAAGTCTCTCTCTTACTGTATCATCAAACAACAATCAATAAAAGCTTATTCTGTAACGTGGTTGGGATTTAGAGATCCTCGATGCTCGTTCAATAGAGATTATGAGAAAAGCAACGTGTGAATACATCATTTCACGCACTGCCTGGTAAAATCAAATGTGAAGCAATCAAATGCATTTAAATGAGGAGGCCCCTTTTAAATGAGCCAAACTGCGAGAGTGGCATAGAACACGGTGCTCCTGCACAGCTGGATGTGTGAAGACGCTGAACTCACGCTAAACTCCGCTGATCGAACTGCAGCCCTCTGTGGCCTCTCATCTCCCTTTCAATTAAAAGCATTTTCCTGCGATAGCCTCTCTGTTTCTTTTACCTTTCAGTGAAGAGTTTTAACAAAGAGAGCCCTCATCACTTTTAATCTCAGTGAGGAGAAGAAACATTGAGAGGCTCCACGCTGCCAGGAAAAACAGGCAGGGAGGATAAGCAACAAGAAAATGGAGGAAAGAGAGCTAGATGAGGGAGAAAGAGACAAGAGGGAGCACAGTGAGGGACTAAAAGAGAGGGCTAGGTGAGAGAGTAAGAGAGAGAGAGAGAGAAAGAATGGGGAGACATAAACGAGAGACTCAGAGAGAGACACAGGGAGAGTGAGAGAGATGTGGTAACACTGACATGCAGACTAATTAAAAAAAAGAGCAATCAGGAGTTCATGCGAGGCCTGCGTCTGCCTGCGCCCCCCCACCCCCCGAGCCCGGCTCCAGGGGATTTGAAAGATTGAGGGAAAAAAAGGGGATGGGGAGCGAGAGGGTGGTGGAGGTGCTTACAAAACCAGGAAAAAGCACCGAGGCACACAGTGTGCAGTGCGACAAAATCAAATCAGGCCTACAAAAGAAATAATTACACGTCTTCTCATAATATTGGACAGAAAAATGGCCCCACAGTTTAACTTTTAATTGGAATGACTCACAAAACCTACAACTGGGGCAAATCAAATAACCATGACCAGGCGAGGAATCAAGAAACAGAATCATTAAACGAGCAACTAAAAAAAAAGCAAAAAAAAAGCTTACAGTGGCTTCTGGAAATGGTATCTGGGCTGAGCAAATCACTTCTTCTCTTTTTCAAAAGAAGCGAGAAAACAGCGAAAAAGTTTGAGCCAGGCAACAATCAACACTGAGTGATGCAAAACGGTGAAACTCCTGTAGAAGCTGCTTCTTTATTTAGTTCGTTAAAGACTAAAGACTCGCTCCTTGTCATTGTTCTACTCTGGTTGTCTACATACAGGAGAACTTCTCTTTTGGACAGAACGTTGTAGACAGTGACTTGAAGGAGTTACACTTCTGTAATGTTGTGTGTCATTGTGTGGCTGGTATCATACCAGGTCTGATCGTTTTCTTTTCCTTGCTATTTTCATTATTGTGTACAAATGTGTGTGCTACAAACAAGCTACTGAACTTTATACCCCAGTTATAAACCATAGTGGTAGCTTGCCTTTAGCAACATTGACATTTTGATCCCTTAACAACCTCGTAATTCAGAGGAAAATGAACGTAAGGCAAAACGCATCAGTTTTAAAACATTTCTTTTAACCACAGAGTGCAGCAGCCATGTCATTTATTTGATCTCATAGAGCAGGGGTTCCCAACCTTTTGCAACCCAAGGCCCACTTAACCCACCCCAAAACTTTCCACGGCCTCCCAGAATATTTTTTATAGCCGTTTAAAACCAAATATGACAAAAGAAACTAACCATTTACAGCACTTTAGCATTATCGGTTCCAGTGCAAGCCAATTCAAGGGTCTTTTTCCTGCCATTCTTTAAGTTTTTAAGGGTCTTTAAGGGTCTTCTTTAAGTTTGTTCTCAAAAAATTTCACAGGTTTAGATGCATACTCGCTGTGCTAAGTCTCCAAATGTCGACATCACTTGGTTGGCTGTGGTAGCGGCTCGTTTTCTGTTTCTGTGCACGTGAAGCCTAGCGCTAGATACTCACTACTGTATTTTCTTCTTTTCGATTTATGCTAGCTTTTCTCGGTTCTCTCAGTAAGAGATACAGCGGCTGCTTCACTTGTAGATGGTCCAGCTTTTTAAGCATTTATTCATGATGTGTACACAAGACAACAGCTTCAATCAGACTGAAGTAGCTAACTAGCTAGCTAGCGATGCATGTCATGTGACTGTACTACGCCAAACCAATCAACAAACTCAAACTAAACAGGTTTTGTTTTGCAAATAAACAAACTAAATATGCTGAACTATCTATTTATTGGAGAAAAAATACTTGGCAAAAAAAAGATGCGCATAGAATATTCAGATGAATTAAATACATTACATTAAGCACAATTCTCACTTCCTGTTCAATTCAGTATTCAGAAATGCTACAAATATCATAATTTAAAGCTTGGCAGAGTCCTCATTCTGTCTTAAGGATCCCTCATGTGTTGTCTTTCGTAAAAATCACTAACTATTTGGATATTCAAGGATATGTACTTATTTTTTAATATTCTTATTCGGATATTCCTTTTTATAAGGTGGGGCGACTGCAAAAGCTACTATAACGCTTATGGAAATGCAGCTAAAAACAGAGACCTCGGCTCTACTCTGGAAAACCCACCATTCCACCTGTAGTCAGGCTCTTGTATGCCCTGCACTGCATTACCTCCAAGAAGCGCTGGTTAACCTGGTTAACCTGTTCATGTACTGAGCTGTTACTCCCTAGGACATCAGACATGGAGTTTCTGAATGACTTCACCATCCCACCCCAGAGTGACACTCTCAACATTCGCTGTTGATTACTGCCGAAGCTCTGGAGCCCAGAAAACGGTTTCGAGACTGCCCTAAAAAGTAGGCACCATAGTGAATTGGGCAGGCAGTTGAGGGGCAGGGAAAGTCCGCTTCATAAATTATAAATAGAATCTTGAATGTATGAATAGACCTGAATGGATGTGTATCATTCCACTTACTTTGATTTCACTTGTGATCTATTCATTTGAATCAAGTTTTTCCAGTGCAGTATCCAGCAGCCCTCAACCGACAACACTTAAATTCGGGCCCATGTTTATTGCAGCCAGACACTTGACACTCTCATCTCACTGACTGAACTTCCAGCAAAAGCATCCAACTCGTCTGACACAAAATGGATATCAGCAAGGATACATTTGCATTTGTTATTTCTGAGTTGCATCACATCGGTGATATACTATTTCCTGGAAATGTGTGTGCTCCAACCACGGAATAAATCATTCCCTCCTCTGGTAGTGTAGCCTCTCAAATGAAAGGCCAGCTATACTCTTTGACTGTACTTTGACGGTAGCACATCAGACCCAAGTTCAAAGCGAAAATATTCAACCTTCACAAGACATAAGAGAACATTTCCAAACAAAGCCCGGAGTAATAAACCTGTCGGGTCTAGTTAGCTATGCTATCCCTCACTGAGGGCTGTTTATTCACCTTCTCTCCTGTGTCAGCTTTTCCTGGCATTCCCCCATTCCTTCATCCAAAGCCTTTCATCCTGCTTACTACACATCAGTCCATCACTCACCTTAAACAGCAGTAGCTGCTTGATATATTAGATAGCCTTTGCAAAACTGCTACGTGCTGGGGTGGGACCCGTGACCGTTTCAGAAGTCAAGGGCATTGCAGATGTACTGCAAAAATAACAGCAATCTGATTTTATAACCTCACCTACAACATTTTATTTGTGCTGTAATATCACGCCGTCGCTAGCATCAATGTGTTTTATTGACCACCCAGGAATATGACTGAGAGAAACCGGTATTGTTCAAGAGAAGGAGGCCTATGGGTGATTTATGCGTCAATTCTTGATCTGCTGGAGGGAAGTATGCCGAGCAGAATGATCACAGTTACTTTAACCCAGTGAGGGATGGTGTCAAATGGAAAAGATATACGATGTGGAAAGCATCTCCAGTTTGCCTCGGGTCAACTTTATGTAATCAAATGAAAGCCTCAAACAAAAAAGAACAGCTCCTCCTGCTGGCTCCACTTATTCAATTAGTGATGTAATACAGACATTTTTCAAATCGCTACCATGCTTTATTGTACGGTGGCTTTGTGTTGGTACAGCTAATATCCCACTGGAGCCAGAGTGGGTCCATGTCTCCACAGATAATGCCTGGTCCCTAGGCTCAGGTGATAAAACTATAACAATAACACTACACACTCTGTTCTACTATTCTCCTCCTGGTATTGGCAGAAGAGGTTCAAACTTTCACAAGTACTTCAGCACACTAAAAAGCACCTTTTACTTATTACACAGGGGAACAAAGAAGTCTAGCCATTCACTTTTAACAGCATTAACCAGCAAGGCTGTTGGCAACCTAATCTGTGTCAACTGTCCTATATGTGCATGTGCACCAGTACCATACATGTGTACACAAATGAGTTGTTATATTTCAGGTAATACTAAATATACTAAAAAACCTCACCATTTCAAGCAGCTTGGCTAATCACGTTTAATCCAAGGTACGCCAACCAAGGCAGTTTTCATTCAGTTCTGTGAGTTACGCAGAGTACAGTTACCCCAGTGTTATAATAAATAATAAAATAAATTAATATTGATATATGCATATCCCCCACACCCTATACATAGTATTTTGTTGATGTCACACAGTCAAGTAGCCTCCACTTTTACTCAGTTTACTCAAGTTTACTCAGCAGCACAGGTAGGTTTTTGCTGTGGAAATAAGTCCACATAGTACATTTCTGCACAGTTTAATGAACAAGTACTAGACCTAACTATTGCAAATTTAAAAATATAATTTAAAAAGTAACATCACATTTTACATTTTGTTTTTATACTATTTTTATATTATTTTTTTGTATATAACTTGGCAAATAAATATAATTTGTACACAAATATTAGCAAAAAAAAAAGAAGCCAAATTTATGTTTATGACCTATAAATAGATAAACATAACCCATACTCTACCGCTCAAAAGTTTGGGATCGCAGTGAAATTTTCTTGTTTTCAATGGAGTAGTCTTCCTTCCTTAACACAACAATGGACTGACGGGTCTCTAAAGAAAGTTGTTTCTTTCTGGCCATTTTGAGCCGGTCAGCAAGCCATCAACTGCTTATGCTCACCTATTAATAGAATGTTTTTTAGCTGTGAATCACAATTGAGCAAGGGTGTCCTAACAACCAGTTAGCCCAATAACATCCTTAACTTCAATTGGCGGCCGTACCAGGAGATTTAGACAGAGGACTGAGAATTGCTGATAATAGGACTATATGCAAAATAAGACTCTATACAAAAATAACCTTTAATACATTTTTATTCTTTAAAAATCATCTGATACACATAAATTTATTGTGAAATGGACAATATTGTTTGTAAATTGCATGAAAATTGCATGAAATGAAATTCTAAAGTGATCCTAAACTTTTGAGCAGTAATGTAATTAAACTAGGACTAAAGTATAGAGAACAAGATAAATCAATGCTGTATCATTACTATTAATTACACAAATAAACATGCATTTTTTGGCGAAGTGTGTTACATGTCAGCTGTTGCTCTTATCAAACTTATTCTAGTTTTGAATAAATACACAGATTCTTGGCCATATTGTTCCAGCTCGTTGCGTTCCCCTCATCTGTATTTAAAAATAGAACCTTTGCACACATCTACTCTTCCAGCTCTTCCCTCCATATCAGTGCCGTGCACGTACCCATGCAAAGGGACCGTGTGTCTAGTTCCTGATTGTAGAGGCAGTCAGATCTGCTGGCAGGTGATGAAAGGAGGCTGACAATGCATGGGACCTGCCAGAGGAGGGAGGAGGCCTGACAGGCAGCTCCTGTCCCCCAGCGTCCACGCCGCTGCCTCGCCGCCCTTGTGCATGGGACTGAGGTGATCCATCACATCAGCCCTGCCATGTTTCTGGAGCACAGCTTGAAAGACGGCTGACGATGCCATGGGTGAACGTCCCACAGGCCTGGAGGAGAGGCACTTTGAAAAAGGTTCAGAAGGTTTGAATGGATCGAATCTACTTGGCCCTGACAGAGGCAGCTGCTCAGCAGAGCGAGGCACTTTGAGGCAAGTACAAAGGCTCTAATCAGTGCAGATACCTGGCCAGGCACAAAGATAGCCGCGATGGAGCGCACCGAATAGAATTCAGAGAGAAAAAAAAATATCTGGCCCATGGTTCAAGGATTTATGGAGGGAGCACCGAAGGACATCCAGGGGGCTTTTAATCACTGGGAGAAATATAGTTTTGACAAAGACGGCTGCACAGTGAGGTCGGAGGAGAGGAGAAATAGACAGCTAGCACACAGGCCTCAAATAAAAGCCATGGCTGTGAAGAGAATACTGGCCAATGAATTTTTATGTCTTGGTGTGTGTGTGTGTGTGTATGTGCTGGAGCATGTGAGAGATATTATAATTGCTCTGTGGGACACAGTGAGTCAGCCCCAGAAAACTATGTATGTATGCTGCTTCTATACTCAAGAGTTTTTCCAAGTTTTTCCATCGTCATAGTTCAAATATTGGTAGGTTTTTTTTTTTAATTAAAGGGGTTTATACTATTGTAATGTCTTACCTAGGCATTTTGATAGGGTAGCACAATTAGCCAAAACACATTTGCTATACAGAAGTGGGTGGTGGTCAGGAGGAGGACTCCTTCTGCATGTTGTGGATATATATATATTAGGGGTGTAAGAAAACATTGAATGTATCGATTGGGGGACTGGGGGAATGGGGGACTGTATCGATTTTCATAAACACAGTATCAATTTATAGATTCCTGGCAGACACTGAATCAGTGTGTGTTGTGTTTAAACCTCTGACCACTACACCACTAGACCACTAGATGACAGTGTTGTAATCCATTTTCAGTTCCACTCCAACTTTAACAAGCAGCACAAGGGTGCAATGCTACTGTAAGCATTGACAAACCTGTTCATACAGTGGTGTGCTTTAATAGTAGTAGCAATATATCACTTGCAATATTACAGTATATCGCGATATACTGAATCGGGACCGCTGTATCACGATACGTATTGTATCGCCAGGTTCTTATATATATGCAACCACACTTCAGACTTACTTGCTAAACCAGCTGAGCAATCTCCGAAGCGCTGGCTTCTGCCATTTTTCCCTGACATTAAACTAATCTGTGTTGCATCTGGGGGACTGTTGCTAACTTTAATTAATGCTGGACAGTATTTAAGGTGTGTTTTTCAAAACACAGCAATTGACCAAAGTTTTAATGACAATTAGAATTTGATACAGTAATACTAACGGTCTGGAATTTTACAATGGTTTGTAGTAAAATTGGTTTCATCATTTGTTTTTTATTATGTACTTCATTCTTAAAAGGGTTGCAGGTTGGTTGGGACAGCAGCCAATAGTAAAATAAAAGTCAATTTGGACATGTGCACATGTATGTTTTGTAAGTGTCCATTTAGCCATCACGAGTTCTTTCATTGCCACTCCTGACAATGTGTTTTATCTTGGAAACTCAAAACAAAGCTTGTTAACAATAAAAACATAATTTATCATACAGCCAGAAACCAGAGTCATTTTCACACATTTTCCGGTATTCATACTCACCATAAGGGTGTTTCACTGAACTGATGTGCTGATAGCCTTAGACAGCTGTAAATATAACTGGTATATCAATAGCCTAATATTTAACAAAAGGACACTCTTTCATTCAATCCTTCATAGCCAAATTCATGTGGTGCACTCAAAGTGATCTTCACAATGAATTGTAGTAACAAGTTCTCCCACGTTTCCTCTGAACTAACACTGCTCCATTTTTTTAGAAGCTTGCAGTGCAGAAGCTTATGGCATGTCAAAGCAGGACGCAGAAACGAAAGTCAGTCAAAAGAAGGACGCCACCCTGTTTACATCAAGATTCTCCACATTCTTTTCTAACAGGTCAGTGCTTACGAGGTTATGTGGCTGACAACCGAGACACAGATTAAAAACCGCCTGAGTTCATTGGAAAAGCAAGAAGCCCTGTTTCCCCACAATCACACCACCTATACCCCTAGGAGCCCAAAGCTCATCCTGCAGTGATAGATTCTTCAGGGAGCTCAGTGTGCCAGCTCTGCTGGAGACAGTAGCCTGCTGATGAGAGAGGACCTGATCCAAACCATCCCAAACTGCAGGACAGAGCCGCAGAGACACGGCCGCTGGAGAGGTCTCATCAGGAGGAGAATCCAGACCACTTACAGACTGCTCAGAGCCCCGCCTCCAGGGGAAAGAGAGGAAACGCTTCAGCAGAATGTTAAAAAAAGCATAGGGCACACAAGCTAAAACACATACACCAACACGCACTGTGACATACACAGGACGCAACCAGAATGGTAAGGTATATCAGAGTTCGCACACATTCTCATAAATGAATTCAGCTACTTTATGGGGCACTTATTACTGAAAAAGTTGTTCAACTGCGTGTGCATATCCATACACAAGCACTGACAATACAGTGTGATGCTTGGAAGCATCTGCACCTGAGCCTAAGGTCACCATGTCCAATGCCAAGCCTCAGCAAGAAGGTTTTAAATTCCCCAGCATTGTGTTGTAGAGCACTGAAACTGGAAAGGAGGGTGTTGCCACACCTAACGTACCGGTAGGAGTACTTGGAGATGATCATCCAATGATATCTGACCCAAATGCAATCAAATACTATTAAATCTTTAATTAAATGTTTCAACAACTTTCTAAGAAACATAGAGGGTCTTATTGCTACCGATAGAGGACAAAATCCCTGCTTACACGCCTAATTTGTTAACTGTACATTTAAGAAGAAATAAGTATATATATGTGTGGACATATAGCACCAATAGGTTCCCAGCACTGTATACGTCTAAAATTCATACTGCAATCAGTAGGGACAACAAACCACTAGAAAATGCACAGTCCCTCCTTCTCCCTCTTCAGTCCTTATGAGTGTAGAGGAAACAAAGTGGACAGTG